>CAIGRL010038359.1:0-13429 GCA_903798325.1 Fraxinus xanthoxyloides
AAAAAAAAAAAAAAAAACCATGGAATACGAACATGAATTTATGGAGATCTTCTCATGGCTACCTGTGAAATCCATATACAAATTCTCTTCAGTTTCCAAACCTTTTAGCAAAATACCATTCGATAATTTCTTTGTTAAAAATCAATGCGAAAAGACGCGGTTGGTTGGTGATAAAGATTTCTTTATTCAACCGAATACAAATTCATGGCAGTGGTACTTAGATATTCTAGAGCTTCATTCATGCATTAGGAGCTCCAAACATGGCTTACAAGTGCCTTACAGTTCTCTTGAATTTATTGCAAGAATTGGTGGGGTTCTTGCTTCGAGCAATGGGCTGGTTTGTTGTAGAAACTTCAAAAACGACACAAAACCATTATTTATATGCAATCCAGCAACCCAGTGTTGGTTGGAAATATCCCACCCATATGGTTTCAATTCTGAAAGAAACTTAAGAATCGTTTTCGAATGCAATCATGTCGAAAAGATTACTGATGATTTCTTGTTAATGTCAATAATGTGGCCATCTGATTGGGGTTCTGACCCTCTCTGCAAAATTTACTCGCCCAGAGAAAAAAATTGGAAAGATGGAGGGAGAATTAAGGTTGGTGCAGGCCGAAATATTTGCTACGAAACAGCGTTGTGTCAGAATGGAGTGGTCTATCTACTTTCCGACAACGGTCCATATTTTGGAGAAGAAAGTCCATTCTTTTGGCCATACATTGCGGCTTACGATGTCGAGAACAGCATTACAGAGTTCTTGAAATTGCCTGAAAATTCAAGGAGAGGTATTCACGATCTAGATTGCAGACTAAGTATTTTTAAGTGGGGAAATGCATGCAATTCTATGCGGTCTATATGTTTAGTCAAATTGTACAATAATGTGTTTAGCATCTGGGTGCTAACTGATAAAGAAAAAGGTTCATGGCATCAGGTTTTTGAGATGCGCGTAGAAGACATGGGATTGGAGGGATCTGATCTAGCGGTGGCCGGTTTTACGGTTCTGAACGGAAAAGTTCTGCTCATTGCAACAGATTCAATGGTTTATCAGTACAATTTGTCAAGTGAGAGCAGTGGAAAAGTCGAGCAAATTTGTGGGCATGCATGCGGGGAAGATGTGTTTTTCCATTCCTTTTCGAGCACCCTTCGTTCATGTGGGGATGGTGCAACAAAATTGGCTGCATGTTATAACCCTAGTTTTCTTTGATTAGGTTTAGTTTTCAGTATTTATTTTTGTGCATGATGTATTCAAATTGGGTTTGTGACTTCTAATTTTTACGTTCCTTTTAATTACTTATTCTCAACCTCATTAAATCTCATTGAACATATCGTTGACAATAACATTAGCGATGTTACTAAATATGTTTGTCAGTTGCATTAATTCCTCCAACGTCTACGTGTGTTTGGTGCATACACGTGCACTTTTTCTTTGAGGTGGACGGTGCATACACGTACAAAATGTAATAATTTGCCAATCCCGATTATATAGAATTAAATAATTGTATAGCTTAATATATAATTTTCACTAGAAGGCAAAGCAAAATATAATAAGTCGATTGGTATGCCACAAGATGTGATGATTTGAAGAATTTATTTAAATTTAGTAATTAGGAAGATAGTTGGGTTTATTTAATCCAACTTTAAAAAAGTTTGTAATATGTCACAAATGTTCAGATTTAATGAGGCTTTCACTGCAGACAGTATTTAGTTTTCATCTAATCACTCTCTTTGGATGTATGCTCAAAAGTATTAAAACTTTAATAAAATAAAATAAATATTTTCGATTGTCAATGAATAAAATAATAGTAGACACAACCTTTTTCGGGCAAATTTCATGGAGTAAGCCATATTCAAAATACTATATTTAATAATTTTAAAATAAAATATTTTTTTAAGAAATATTTGCTTTTCCATTCCTAGAAAGTAAAAATAAAATAAATAAGAATTCAGAGGTCAAATTGTTGGGATGTAGCATTTGAACATGAATTTATCGAGAGCATACAAATCATTTAGCAAATATTGGTTAGAAATTCACCAACTAGATGGCTTTTGATCATAGTATAGACTTAAAAACCACTTTCAAGTGAAATTCTTGATGATTACATACTAATTCTCAGAATCCCAACCAGATGGCCCCATTACATTCACAAATTTGCTACACATAGCATGGTCCATTCAAAGCAATTCTAATCTCTTTCACAATTGAAACCATCTGGTTGTGAAATTTTCAACCAATACTGGGTTGTTGGATTACCTATAAATAATGAGTAACGATATTTGTAGTGAAAACTATTGGTGGTAGCCTTTCTACGTATAATACAAGTGACGGTTCGTGATTTGGTGCATTAATGTGGTAATTTTTTATTAACTTATGCATCAAATCACAAACCACAACGTATATGCTACATGGAAAGACTATCATAATTTTCATTACGAATAGATTACTCATAAATAATAGTTTTTTTTTCTGTTGTTGCTCAAGTTTCTACAACAAAACTAGCCCATTACTCGAAGCAATAACCTGACCAACCGTTGCAATAAATTCGAGAGAACTTTAGGCACTGGCAAGTCATCCAGGAGCTACTAGAGCATGAATGAACCTATAATAGTTTATCTCCGTACCACTGCCATGAATTTATTTGAATAAAGAAATCTTTATCACCGGCCAGCTGCCTGTTTTCCAGTGCTTTATGATAAAGAAATCTTCCAACGGTATTGGCTAAATGGTTTGGAAAGTGAAGAGAATTTTATATATCGATTCCCCAATTGCCAAGAGAAAGGTAGTTATAATTCAAAGTAATTTGCAATCTTCAAAAGCATTCAAAGACATTGGCCAGCAGTAGGCAATCCAAAGCTGAGAAATTCAATAGAAAATTTCAGCATCATCTTCACTGACTAGTGTGCTTGGCCATATCGGTGTTTAAACTCTACTGAAATGCATTGCTAAACTAAATTCAGCAAGTGACATCATTAACTTCTTGAAATTTGGATATTCCTCTGCTCGTGAGGAACAGTTTCGAATATGTTCACTTGAAACAACAGCACTTAGCAACAACAATCATTTCTGCTGGTTTCCTAAGAGCCAAGTGATTGGCTGAAGCAAAGTTCAACGCCAGTACTAACAATTTAGAGAACTAATATCAGAATTCAGACTCAATGGAACCAGCCTCTTTATTCACTCAGTCTCCGAGTCGAGCTCCAATATTTAAATGCAAGCACTTTGAGTATTGAAGCAACTAAATGCGAACTTTCTTCATTTCTTTGGATCTTCGATATATCATTGAAGATGAGGAGTTTGAAGTTCCAAGTGAAGATGATGAAGAGGGTCGAAAATTGCAAAAAAGAACATAAAAAGAGACATACTGGCGTTGCAATATGTTCAACAAGGAGTAGGCAAATCCATTTTTTCCTCGTACCTTTGTTGTTAAAAAGACCAAAGATTCATGACAAATTTTAAAGCAAGAATTAAAGTTCGGAGAAAACAATAGACTTGAAGCTTCAATCTTTGTGGAAAGATCTTGACAATCTAAAAAAGGAAGAATGAAAGTCGATTCATGAGTTCTCTTCACGAGCCTAGGAGATAGTAAACCAAATCAAAAGTTGCGGAGATACAATCTAAGACAAAAGGGTCGTCGAAAAAGTGCATAGAATTCTTCCTCCAAAATTTGATCATGCAGCTGCAGCAATTGAAGAATCTAAAGACTTGTCCAGAATGATGGTGTACGAATTGACTGGGTCTATTCTACACGAGAGCAAAGAATAAATCATTCAGCAAATCAAGTTTCTGAACAGGCCTTTCGGTCCAAGTTTGTACCAAAATCAGGTTTAAGTAGTCATGGTGGCTTATATCAAAAGTAAGGACAATCCGGCAGGTGGAAGAAAAATGAGGAACATGGCGAATGGAAATGCAAGTCACAGAAACCCGATAATTCTCAATCTTGCATTATTTGCAAAATAAATAAATACATCAACCCACCTGTCAATGAAACTAGTTAAAGCACTCGTAATGTTAATGAAAATATTTCGTTTCTTAGAACTGTAGAATCATACCATGATACTGACAAACCAATCGTTGAGCAATTTGACGACCTCTTCATCCTAAAAAGAATCCTCCCTCATTTCACGACAACTTAATAAGATCATACATTGTCCACCTTAATTTTGAGGTGGGAATTCTTTGGGTAGATTAGATATCCATAGTGCTTTTGAACTTTAATAAGTGATAAAGTGCTTAAATAGGTGCGAAATGAAGTAAAGTTGATAGTTGATTGGACATAGTCAAATCTTCACTTCTACTCACCAGAGGCAATAGTGGATCTGAACCATAAATATGTAACTCCTTCCCTGCTACAGCTTCCCACTTCTGCCTCCTCCCCTATCACCCCCTCCCTCTCTCTTTTCTTGCCAATTTCACTGCTTGCTGCTTGTCAATCGGTGAAAGAGGGTAGTGGCAGCGAAAGGTAGGACGGATAAACTGGGTAGTGACATGGAGGAACAGTGGGGAAAATGGCGGAGGAGGCAGTAGAGGGGTTGGGTTGCATGTAAACAAAAATTAACTAGCGCCAAATGAGCTCAAATTGCCTTCTACTTTGGTCTTTAAATTTAACGAACATAAATGTGATTCATCAGAAGTTGCCTCAGTCCTTATAAAGGACTTCATTGATATCTACTACAAAATGATAAATAGTACATATCGAATGCCTAACGACAACTGAAAAGAGACTCCCAGATCAATAGAAGAATAAGATAGAACACTAAAGTTTGGAGTTAAGGTTTGTGCACAAGAATTCGATCTCCTGAAAATTGACGCAATGGGACAATGCATTTGTGAGCTTTCTCAAATCATCCAATGTGTGTACTGCGCTCAGAGTTATCCTTAACCTGTAAGGAGCAAAACCAATATTCATCAATAGTGGATAGAAACGAAACCAAAACTCCAAGTTTGTACTCGTGTCCTCAACTAGAAGACTCAACAAAATTTCCAAGTTGATTTCCAAACACACCAAACAGCAACTTTCCCAGCTTTAGTTGCATTAAGGCTCGTCTCTCTTTTGAAACCTTGTTCCCTAAATCTGTCTTTTAGCCCAAGGCTTTTGGACAAAACTTCTTACTTCAATAGGTTAGTGAGCTACCTCTTCTGGTTTCAGGCAAGGATCTAATCTTCCTAACTAATCAAAATGAGGAGACATTTTCTTAACCAGGAAACAGGTGCAGGATATGGCAGAAGTGGCGAGAATTGCAGATCGGCACCAGACAGCAAGATCTTAAATTTTTTATTTCACTATCTCCTGTTTGGAAGGATTAACCAACATTCATATTATGTTTTGGTGTAAATAAGATAACCCTACACAATAATATTAAAGAACTGAACCTACAAAAGAATTACATCTACCTCGTTATCGAACAACATAAGTAAAGAACTGGCCCAAATAAACATATTCCCCCTCTACGAGAGCACCTAAATTACAGGTATCACAAATAGGACCACCAAAGAATGAGTGAGTCACCACTAAAATTCAAAGACATACAAATGCAACAAACCTGCAGGAGTTTGGTGGCACTGTTGGGGGCCTGATTGCAGTTATGTGAAAACCTAATTTCAAAAGATGCCTGATTCACAGTGATTACGACAGTTAGGAACATCACCAAACTTACATGGGGAACAATAAAATATGAGAACGGGGGGGAGGGAGAGAGAGACCGGCTAGCTTGTATGGCCTTCTCTTCACTGCCCACAACAAGTGAAATTATAGGACTTGTGACAGGGATTCCCGTCAAAGCTTGGAAGTCTCTCACTCGGTTCCAGATAGCTCTTCTACGCCATCTCTCCTCCTTTGCCACACGTACAGCCGCTACAAAAGTTATATTAAAACAAGAAAATGCAGCTTAATCAATAGCAGAAGGCCCCATTTAACACCCTATTAAGCTTTCAATTTTACGTATTTTAACCATAACCACAAACTGATATACTGTAAACCTGGATGATGGTATGAACAAATGTTTTTTCAAAGGTTAAAAATTAGTAGTGATTAAATGTGAGATACTATGGTAGAGTGATAATTGATAAACCATGCAAAAGAACATTCTCATACACTTGTACAAAATCTAACCATGAGCCGCGGCAACAACAGGCACCGGTGTTGATGTTGAAAATATAAAAGAACGACCCCGTGATTGTATAAGCAGCTTCCACTTCTTGCTGTCCATTTGACATGTAAATGAAAAGGCATAAATATATTTGATATTCAGATATTCAAGAAAACTGTAATTATACTTGTTTCAAGGGGCTGCGTTGATTGATTCGCGTTTTTCTTTTGCTAGAAATGGGAATATCACATGAATAATTAATGCTAGAATTCCATGACAGGGGCAATGTCTCGTAAGCATTTGATACTTCCCATAGCTAATTGCACAACTTTCAGTCGTCATTTCTATTGAAGGGTAAGATTCATCTGATATAAAAAGTAAAGCAAAATGTAACAAAGCAGGGCAAAAGACACAGCACAAATTTTTGCATACACAAGTTGTCGTTAGGCATGGCAGTGGGCCCTACCCATTCCTGAATACATCCAAATACCTTGTCCAAAACACATAATGGGTATGGAAGAATACATCCCATTCTCGTCCCAGTTAAATACACGCCACCAGTCGGTATCTGGTTATTTCCAATTTTTCAACGAAGAGCATTACATGTTCACTATTGGTCAAAGTACAGTGAAAAACAAAAATCATTTTTTGTTACCGAATTACATCAAAGGGTATCTAAATTTACAGAATTCCTAGTTTTCACGAGTAAAATGATGATTCTGATGCTCAACAATTCAAGCAGAAACAACTCAGACAACCCAAAAATAAATAACATAAAGAGTATGATTGTGATAACAATTTCAACTATGGGAACCCGAAGAAAAGCAATACTATTTAGGGGGAAAGAGGACTACGGATACACGATCCAAACTGATATGAAAAGATAGTAAATTTTATATTTCGATATTACCAAGTTTCAAATAAACAACGAAAAAGCTAATGAGCCCACTTATTGAGTCCACTTCGATGGGAAGCAAATGGCGGAGGAAGCAGGTAGTGACCGAGGGAGATGAGGATGGGAGAGAGGCGGGGTCATGGCTAAGAGTGAGATGGATTGAGAGGGAGGTGAGAAACAGAAGTCAGAATGGCTTGTAAGTTTCAAGTCTTCTCATTGATCTAAATATTTAGTCCCCGTTTGATTTGGATTAAAATCCAATTAAAATCTCAAGTCAAAATCAAATTAATTTTTATCCACAAATTTCATGGGACCCACACCTTTTCAACCACACATTTTATCAACTTTTATCGAAATCTACTAAAAATCTAATTTTAATATCTACCAAACAGGAGTTTATATATTAATACTTCTTATAAGTAATAGTTCTCTTAAGACACGAAAAAGGATTGTAGATCAGTGGTTATTACCGCTACTTGGTGGTTTAAGTCATGAGTTAAAGATCTGAATCATGCAACTCACCTACAAATTTGCCCAACCACTTTAGATTCCATCTGTAACTTTCCCAAATAAATGTATATCCACCTTAGAGATATATAGATATATATAAAACAAATAAATGGGTATTGGGTACGCAAATAGACTTTTGATAAAAAATCTCAACCTCATCCCAAACCTTCTCTAAACAATAACGAAACCTGTCATTTTTTCTATTTGAGTATTCAAATCAGGTCCAATTAGGAGCCGAGGCGGGTAGGTACCATGATAAGCTGTCCAATGTAGAATTAAATCATTTGACTAATGAAGAATTAAATCTAGACGTAGTTGTGTGAAAACTGAATGCACGAGGAATAAGTTTATGAAGAAAAGATCTGACATGGCAGATAATAATTTAATTCAGATTTCCAATGGACTTCAGTTCAAATAATTTTAAACCCATATAAATATTTAAGCTCAATAGAAAGTTCTCAATTCTTCTGAAGCAAATGAAACAAAAATTTCAAAAGGGAAAAATTCAAGCACACACATTTTGCATAAATTTAATACTTCAAGTTCAATGTGAAACGAAAAGAGAATCAGAAGGGCCCTCACATCGAATATATTTTCCCTAAATAAAAATCTGGATAGGAACATTCACAGAATTACCTGCATGCTATGAATCCACCATGGCAACCTGCAGCCTTACTTAGCGTGCCTACGCATATGTCAACATCAGTTTCGCATTTGAATTTCTCAGCCGCACCTCCACCAGTTTTTCCACAAACAAATGTTGCGTGAGCCTTGTGACACATATAAACCAATGAATATGAAATTGACATAAGAAAAAGCGATATTCTATAAAAGATGCATCTAACCCTTCAAAAAAATGTCGAGCAATAATGAAATAAAATGAATGTATTTCTTGTGCTCCTTGTGAGAACTATATTAGAACACTGCATTCAAGTGGTTTTAAAATATGTATTATAAGAAAGAAGATTTCACATCTAAAAATGAAGTTAATATCCAACTTATGATACAACACTCAGACATCTTACAATCTCATAAATAGCAAACACTTGAAAACTTACATCATCAATCACCAACAAAAACCTATGCTTCTTACGGAGCTTAACAAGCTCAGTCATTGGGGCAAAGTCTCCATCCATGCTAAAAAGGCTGATAACATGAAAGAAATTAGAACCATATAAGAATAACAAAAGTTCAACTAGTACCTAGTAAGAACTATGGTGTCTGGATAAAGGAAACCTTCCCCTCTTTTCTGTCTTTTTAAAGGGAGGAGAATGTAAAAGGTCAGGAAACTATGTTAGAGCCTTATGAAAAGTATATCAATTATCAAAGGCAGGATAGAATCTGAGTTTTGTCCAAGAGAAAAATATATCGATTATCAGCAACTAATGTCAACTGTAACCCATTCTTGGGGAAAACATTAATTCAACAAGGAAATATTACACACTTCAATAACTGTAATAGCAGTGATAAACATCGCTCATACATTGTTCCCAACTGTTGAGAACAAAATTTTGTCATAGTAGTAACACATAAAATGGAGCAGTTATGCAGCAAATGTGGCTACAGAGACTCGAGGTATCATAACCTCAACAAATAGTACTTCTTGAACTTCGCTAGCTGATTTTTAACTTTTGATGTTATTATATTTCCATCTTTATGGGGGCATAAAAAGAGATTTATAACGAAAAAGAACTAACAAATGCATAAAAATTGGACGTTGTTGAAGCAGTACTAACCTATCAGTTACAACAACCCTTTTCTTCATTGGGCACTTTGATCTGTTACAACATAAATGCCCAATAATGGTATGCATCCACAACAATTTATCATAAAGAGAATAATAAGGACAACGGAAAAGAAAAGCAGGACCTACAGTAATGCATCAAGATGGTACATATCACGGTGCTTGTATACGAAGGCCTCTACGCTTCCTTGTTTTTCAGCAAGGCGAATACCGTCGATAATTGAGGCATGGTTCAGAGCATCAGAAAATATCGCAATTCTTTCAGTCCTTGAAGCTTTACCACCAGCTAACAGTGAGCCAACATTTCCTACTGCTGTGATAAAGGCCATGTTGGCTGAAAGGCCTGTCGGACAAAGAAGGCAATCCTAATATTTAAAACATTAGAAAAGTTATGAATCAGTTCTCTGAAAAAGAAATATATCATTAGTCGAGAAAATGGATATCATGATCAACAAAACATATTGAAACAAGCATAAATTAATCCAAGAATTCAACACTAGTTATTCTATAAAAATATAATTATGGCTGAATGTAAAGTTGGAGCCAATACCTCCTTCCTTCCAACTCTCCAACACTCATTACACTATAAAAACTACAGTTTATGACCGAATGTAAAGTTGGAGGTGATACCTCCTTCCTTTTTAAGTCTGCCAAGGAAGACTCTAGTAATCTGTGGTAGTTAGTGTATCCACATATTAGAGCAGAACCTCTAGGTCCCATTCCATGTTCCCTGGCTGCCTGCATTAGTAGAGAAACTAATACTGACTTAGCCAATACTCTCCACCAATATTATGGTAACTACAACAAGAAATTCGTCAAACTTAATGTCCAGTACCTTTATTGCAGCTTTGCTAACCGTAGGGTGTGAACTCAAGCCCAAGTAATCATTCCCTGAAAAGACAAGTAACTTTCGAAACTTTCCAGCACTTGCTGCTGCTTCATTATCAGCTCCTTCGTTGACATATACAAGGCCATCATCCCCTGTGAAGTTAAGGTCAAAAATAAAAATAAAAACAAATAAAATGTTTCCACTGGTCATTGCGCACGAGTATGTGCAGATATGTATACTGTTGGGTTTTGATACCCAATAAATCCGGGCGATGATTTAAAATAAATGTCGGATAATTTATCGACACCATATACTTGGCTCGACCCGAAAACAAACAACACTTTGGATGGCACAAGTTGGAGTTGGATTGTTGTTGATAGATATTTGAATTTTAGCCCAATTGTTATTAGGTTTTCCTTTAGTTTTAAGAAGCCCATATGGTGATGTGTTAGCCTATTTAAAGTGAAGTATTTGGGCCTAAATGAGTGATCTAATTGATCCATTATATACCCTCATTCCGTGGGGTGTGTGTGTATTGGACTAGTGTGGAGAGAAAAACAAGAGAGGGGGCAGCCAGCTTGGGGGTGAATAGGGAGGGACTTCCACCATTGTTGCCTCTTCTTCCTACTCCTGCAAGTACCACCACCATTAGTCTCCTTTGTGGGGGTGGGGGGTGAAACTTGAGGCAACCAAAGTGAAGGAAGGGTGTGGGTCAAGCCTGGCGGGGTTCGTTTATCAAGATTTCTCAAAATTTCCGCAACATATACTAAAAAAACAAAAAAAGATATATTTTCTTGAATAATCAATAGAAAAGGAAAATTCAATTAAAGACTCAATCTTTCTCTCTCTATCCCACTATTTCACATTCAAATCTGCGTCTCAAATGTGTGAGCAACAAAAATATCACTTCTCCCCTGTGTTAACAAGATGTAAAAATGTAAATTCAGATGAAAAGCGTCAAGAATTCTCTCTCAAATAACAAAAATTCACACAAAAAGAAATTTTTTCCTTAGATGAAATGCGAGGGGGCCTTTAAAAACAGAGAATTGAATGACGAAAAATGTACCTAAACTGGGGATGTCATGGAGCCATTTCTGGAATGTAACTTCTGAAATGATTACTTCAACCGAACTTCTGTCCCACTTTTGTGGGCCACTGAAAAATTCGAAATCTTCATAGGAATTTGAGGAGTTCAATTGTGAGTTTGGGAGGTAAATGGGTCTGAGAGAACGCAAGAGTTTAAGGGACTCTAATTTTGAGAGTGCTTCTTCAACCCAGCTGTCCCAGCAGGAGTTGGCCTCCATTTTCACACACAGCCCACACACTCAGAGAGAGAGAGAGAGAGAGAGTGGGGTAGGGTGATGGAGGCCGCCTGTAATTCTGCTGATCGCTTTGGAGTGAAAAGCACCTGTTGCCTAAAAGCGTTGTATGATGACTTATATATAAAGCGCGACTTTGTCTGTGTAGCAACTAGCACGTCAAAATATAGGTAAGCGACTTCAATCTGTGTATGGCTGTCTTTTAACCGTCTTACAACTATAAGTTTGACAATAAACATCATTAGGTATTAGCTCTATAATTTTAAGATTAACAAAATCACTAGACCTCACTGCAATATTTTGACGATAATACTATTTATCATGATGAAATATCGATAATGTGACAGTTTACGTAAAATAATGTGATTGAACGGTTCAATTTTTATAAGAGATTGGAGATATAATGAGTTATCATATCACCAATATTTATCATCATGATGATAAATAAATATTTTGACATCTCAAAATTGTAACGAGGTGCCAAAATTCTAGTTGTGAAGTAGTCGTGAAATAAGAGAATTGCAAATCCAAACTCAAAAACATATTATGTAGGCGAAAATTGTTCGTTTTAAGTCATAAAATTTGATAAGTTCTTTCTCGAACCATTAAAAAGTTAAATTGAAATGGATGTTAAAACGTTATTGATTGTCGACTTGGATGAGGGAACTGGCATTGGGCACATATTTTCAATTTAAAAGTGGATAAATGTTACTTATTATATATTTTCAGGTGACTAGTTAATAAATCGTGTTTTTCACTTTTAGATTGAAACAAAGTGTGCTCAATACAAGCTACTTCACGTCAACATTCGATCATGTTTGAGCATCTACACAAGTAATTCATATTAGTTTTAGTTATGGCATGGGACATGGTGACCTCAATTGAAATAGTTACGACGTCTGGTGATTTGATTGAGGAATTCTATAGCTAGGTTACACAATTGAAACTTCACGTATAATTGGATGGCCTCTGATAAAATCTTTTTTTGCCAAGACCAAGAGGCCATTAGGTTGGTTAGGTGACAGCATCACAGGTTGATTTTTCTCTGTATTTCTCAAAATAAAATATCATCCATTTTCTCTAAATAATCTTTAAAAAAACAAAAGAGCTTTGGCTCGTTAAAATTACAATGCCCATGTTTTGTGAAGATTAAAATTAATTTTTTAACAAATTTTAATAAAAGTTGATGAAGTGCTGTTTAAAAATTTGGGTCCATAAAATATGTGATTAGAATTAATTGTTGACTTTGACTTTGATAAAAATCTAGACGTTAATTTCTATCAATCATGGACAATAACACGAATAATAATAACCGAAAAGAAAATACAAATTTCTAGCAGTTTGTATTGGATCCTTACATTCAAAGCTCAAAGCATGGCCTTATTACATTATAATTTAATTGAAAGTGAGACCAAGAAATTATCAGAAAATTAATTATTTATAGACATGCATCCTGGATCATAGTTCTAGGGACATAAAATAGGTGGAAACACACTCCCTAAATCAACAAATTACCAGTCACCATGCGTATTTCTGCAATGTAAAACTTCAATTTCTACTTCAGCAAATGAACATCTGGTATAGATGCATAAAGATCACCTATCCATTGCTCCTCTTTTATACTACCTTTTCATTGAATCAGCTCCCGTATTCTCCAATCGTGTAAACATAAAGTTACCCGTAAATATGGCTTCTTTGTCTGTCCACCAAAACCATAACTTGTCAAATGAAATTTACAGAAACAGTATAGAATCAGTTGGAAAATGTCGAGATTCGAAATTTTTTTCAAGTATCCAACCCTAAAACAGCATAGCAGCAGTAACATATATTGGTATAAAGAGAGAATCCATTCATTCAGGCCATTGGATATTAGATCAGAAAAGTTGAGGGCGGCCATCCTCTCTATTTTACAGAGGGAAGAGATCCATTTTACCATTTTCCACAGAGGGGAGCAACAAAAGCATTTAGTACCTTTTCGGTGGCAGTGATTTCAATGCAGTACAAAATTTGAGACTAGTAGAACTAACAGATATGTTTTTTTTTTTTTT
>CAIGRL010038381.1:0-11252 GCA_903798325.1 Fraxinus xanthoxyloides
ACAGAGAATTTCAATCCTTTTTTTATTTTTGTCTGAAAAAGAACATTTTTTTTTTTGGGTTGGGTTGCTAACCCGCAACCCGACCCGACCCGACCCGACTCCCTAACCTTCAACCCGTAACCCGTCCAAAAATTTCAAAAAGTCGGTTTGGGTCGGATCGGTCGATTTTCTCGGGTTGGTTTGGGTTTTGCCCGCCCTAGCCATTGTTACGTGGGAATTAAAATTTAAATAAAAATTAATAATTAATTTTAAATATATATTTTATAATGCTCATAACTTTTCAACCACACATTAATAAATTTTTATCAAAATTTACAAAAATTTAGCCCTTATTAGAGCCAAATTATTTTTCTCATTCTTCTACTCATTTTCACCAACACATTTCTCAATAAAATAATATTTTTTATTCATTTTTAACTACATATTCTCCATTACATGAATAGTAAAAATATATTCTTACTCTCAAAATGTACACTAAACAAGCTCTTAATTTTGATTTTCATCAAACAATGGCTTAAATTTTTATTTATTAATTACATAAGGATTTTTACTTGTAAAATTTGGTCAAATCAAAACCTCAAAAAGCAACTGTTCAATTGAGCGGGATTTTTTTCATAATTTGAAATTTAAATCCGACAATTATCATCATACGACCGATTTATTTACTTCCAAATGATTACCGTTTAGAAAACATAAATCCTCCCTCTACAATATTCTCTGTTTCTGCGCATTATTTCCTGTTACTCACTCCGCGCCCGTCTTCTAAAGGTTCATTTCACGCCTGTATTATGTTTCTCAATTATTCGATAATTAAACTAGGGTTCTTCTTCAACTTAACTTTCAAATTTTCAATTATTTTTGCAGTGATAGTTTAAGAACAAAACAACGAGTGGGTTTTGAAGTAAATACGAAATGGGTCAGATCCAGTACTCCGAGAAGTACTTCGATGACACTTACGAGTACAGGTATGATTTTAAATTATCATATTTCCCCCTTTTTTTAATCATTTATTTTTCGAATAATTTTGTGTGGATTATGGAATTTTCAGGCACGTGGTTCTTCCACCAGAAGTGGCCAAACTACTTCCCAAGAACCGCCTTCTCTCCGAAGTAAAGTCATTTATCTATTTCTGCTCATATATAGCTAGGATTTATATTTATGGTTTTTCAATTTTAAAGAAAATGCTAATTTCTCATGGCTTGGCTAATGGGAAAATCGAAATGGGTAAATAATTAGGGCTCATAGTACCGTGGATTCTTAATTCGAATTTATGTAGTATTCACCGTGAAAGAGAAAACACGAGATCATAAGCGAAATTAACTTTTTCATTGATGTTCACTGCTTGATCGAACAAGATTAGTGACATAACTGTAAGATTACACGATAATTTATTTTGGTTATCTATAACCCTTGATTTGCGTTATAAGTCTTTAGTTTGAGAAGTGGGTTTTGTGTTTTACAAGAAATGTACCTGGAGTTGATTCTTTCTTAACAAATCAAGTTTCTGAAAATTTTGTATTCATTTTCTTCATTCTTGTAAGTTGGGGAATTGGGTGTTTGTATTTTCCAAGAAATGGTATATGAAGTTGATATTTTTTTTAGATATTGATTTTTCAATGTTTTCTAGACGGAATGGCGTGCAATTGGTGTTCAGCAAAGCCGTGGGTGGGTTCACTATGCAGTTCACAGACCAGAACCACACATCATGCTCTTCAGGAGAACTCTGAATTATCAGCAGCAGCAGGAGAACCAGGCTCAGTAAAAAATTGTTTGCCAGATGAAGAGCCTTTACTCTGGTTATCACTTTTCTGAAGTTGTGTTAAATATTGTCCGTTTAATCTTTTAGAAATGAAATCAAAACAACAAGTATCGTACTCTGGGTGAATGTTGGTGAAAGTGTCTAGTGATATGACATGGAGAATTTCAGTCACTTTGACATCACTAGTATACCTGAAATGTTTTAATAGTATTACATATGCTGTACTGAAGTCATTTTTACTTCGCTCTTGGTGTATTGTTAATGGTTTTGTTGCTTTTATCACATTTTGGTATATCTGGCAGTTGTTAAAATGTTCTAGTGACTTCACATATTTGCACTTTTTATCTTAGCGATCCAATATTTCCGAGCAATGATGGAAAGTGAAAATGGCATATTAGTGGTTCTAGTCTCGAGATATTGGTTAATAATTTCTTGCTTGATGTATTTTGCTCCGTGTGAAAGGGTGCCTTTAAAATATTTGGCAACTGTCAGATGTGTGCAATAATAATTAAGAGTTTGATTAAATTTTAACCTGTTCAAATTAGTGCTTATAGTTTCCTTATTAGTTACAGAATTTTTTGATGGTGCTTGGTCTAGATTGTGCTGATTATGAACAAGAATTTCCTTTGATTCGTAAGCTTAGCTTTCTCATTTCACTATATTGAAATTTATGTTTTTAAAAAGTTCAGTTTCATTGTTAACTTGTCATGGGAATTTTTCATATACAGGTTACTTTTAGGATTCAAATATTGCTGTGTTTTTGCTTCTCAGTATGTATTGTTTTGCTTCTTATATTGTGATCCTGAGTACGATATGATTTTATAACACGAGACTTTATCTTCATCAACTCAGCCTGTTTTTCCATTGGAAATATCTGAACGTGCATTGATTACTTCCTAATTGCCTTCAGCATTTTACATCTTAGAAATAGGATATGGTTCATCCCACATATATTTTCTGTATTTTCATATTTGCTACAAAATATTGGAATGGACCTGTTAGCCTGCGGAACAAGATTTTAACTTTTTATTCTTTTTATTCTTCATTACTATCTGGTAAGCACGCAATTTTCCAAGTAATTTTGTTTAGGATTGTCTTATTCTTTTCCTGCTGAAAACTAGGAGTCGACGAGAATGTGCATAATTATGTTTGCAGATTACATCCTCCCATTAATTTACACACCCATGTACCAAAATTGAAATTTAAAGCTTGAAGTGAAAGAATCAAGATATGAATATTGTCCCTTTTTATTGTTTGCTTCACTATAAATGGGGATGCACCGGTACAATTTACAAGTTTGATGCCAGATATGAATTTATTCCATTTAAGATTAATTTTTATATAAATTATATTGAGTAGCAAGCATGTCCTGAAAATTTATGGTATCGTGTTCTTGATGCTCACAAACATGTGTTTTTTTCCTTCTTTGTTGGGACTCGAGACCAATTTTATTAAATAAGAGCATTTTTGGTATATAAAATGACAATAATCAACTGGTAAATGTATCATATGTTTTTCTTTATTCTTTGTTTTGAATTTTGCAACACTTTTATTAAATAAGAGCATGTTCGCTATGTATAAGACAAGATAATAGTCAACTCACAAACAATATTTTTTTCTTTCTTGTTTGTCAGGGCTCGAGATCAATTTTATTAAATAAAAGCATTTTTGGTATATATAAGACACGGTGATAGTCAACTTGACAAATGTACTTTGTTTGGATTTTAGATCAATTTTATTAAATAAGTGCATGTTTGATATCTATAAAACACATCAATTGTAAATTGACAAATTCTTTCTTAATCATATGTGAATCATCCAATCCAACAATTCAACATTTCATATATTCACTAAATTGTTCTCGTATACGATAATAGTTAATAGATACATCAAATCATGTTTAATTCTCATATACGTAAAGTTGTTACTCGTTTTTCTTTCTTCTTAATCCTATTAAGTCCAATCCAATGTGCTCGACATGTCATAATCTTATTATTATTTGCAGGCACAGAAGAAAGGTGAAAAACACAAAACCATTATTCATAATACCAGATTCCTATTTGTAAGCATCCCGAAACATTTCATCAATACGTGTAGAAATCTTGATTATGCATTGTTGTTAGTAGCCTCCACAATCAACCTCATCTGGCGATAACATATCTGAGCTTTTTTTTGCCATAATTTCGACTCTTCCAATTCCAGCATCATCCACCTCTCATCCAATCCCTCGCTATATCAGCTCTGAATCCTTTCAGCCCTGCTTTATAAAGTTCAACTGTTTCTGGATATGCCCGTGAAACTTGTATCATCAAGAGTCGATAATGATTTCAATTTGTTAGGATTAATCACCACCACCACACCTTCCGCTGATTTGTCAGTCTTAGCTTCAGATCTCACTGCAGCTCACTGGCTTCGACTTGATAAGCTCTTGTTTCATGCCATTCTCCAGACTGTCGACACTCCTATCAAACATTTGATTGCAGCATCCAAAACCTCACACGAGGCATGGACCAAACTGAAGACTATATACGCCAGTACCTCTCGGACACGAGTCCTTCAATTGAAGGAAGAGCTTACCTTAATCCAGCGTGGCTCGCGTTCTGTATCTGAGTTTCTCCATTCAATCAAACGTCTAGTTGATGAGCTAGCCTTGATTGATCAAGCCCCAACACGCGACAACATTACATTGTATGTCTTGCAGGGTATTGGTCCAGACTTTCGAGAAATTGCATGTCCTATTCGCGCCAGAAAACCCTCACTGACCTTTGAGGAATTGCATACCATGCTTGTGGCTCATGAATCCTGTATTCGTCGTCTTGACAATAGCACCACCACTTTAGTTGGCACTGCAAAATACTCAGCGAAGAAAAAGGGTTCTAACTCAACAGGTTCAAATGCTCACACAACCCGGACTCTAACCCAGAAACCAAATGTGCATTCAAAGGGTTTCATTAAGTCGAGTTACAAAGGAAATCGCGGGTACAAGCCCAAATGTCAGTGGTGTGACACAGAAGTTCATATTGCTAAGCAATATCCAAGACTACAGTCGGAACCACAAACTGCAAATTTTACAACAACAACAGCGAATTCAGATAAAAAATGGCTTGTGGACTCTGTTGTTTCTCACAATATCACCTCTGATTTCTCTCATCTTACCATCAATCCTGAATATGATGGAACCGGTACAGTAATTGTTGGTGATGGTTCAGGTTTGCTCACATGTTGGCTCTCTAGATTTTTAAGTCCCCATCCCGTATTTTTCATCTTCATGATACCCTTTATGTTCCAGACATTAAAAAATTTGGTTTCTGTTCATCATTTTACCAAACAAAATAATGTCTCTATTGACTTTTGTCCTACATGTTTTTTTGTGAAGGATATGAATACGGGGGAATTTTGCTACAAGTAGAATGTAAGGACGGTGTCTACCATTTGCCTACCACACTCAAGCCTATCTCAAATAATGCAATTGCCTATGTTCATGAGAGGACTTCAGTTGATCGCTGGCATAAAAGACCGTCTAAAATTGTTAGTTTGAATGCTCACAAATATTATTTAATTTTTGTTGATCATTTCACCAAATACATATGGCTTTATCCAATGGAATCAAAAGCCAGTGTTAGTCAACAATACTTCTTGGTTCATGGGATCAGTCGTTACACCACGGCTTCTTACACTCCTCAACAAAACGGCATTTCTGAAATGAGACATCGCCATTTAATTGAAACAAGAAAAACTGTGTGTAGTGATTCATCATTTCCTTTCTCAATTTAGCCCTTCGCCTTACAAACTGCAGCGTACTTAATAAATTGGATGCCTACCCCATTACTCTCAAATAAGTCACCTTTTGAAGTTTTGTTCAAACAAAAACCAAACTAGTTAAAATAAAAACAGTTTGGGCGTCTTTGTTTCCCCTACACTAAACACACGTCAGCTCACAAGCTTGAACCAAACTCAAGGCCTAGCATATTTTCAGGATATTCATTAACACAAAATGTTTATATTTGTTGAGAGCTCAAAAATCACAAGCAATATTTCTCAACATGTACTATTTCATGAAAAAACCTTTGGATAATGCTATTTGTACACCGGGGATGACACCCCGCTGTACAGACCCCCTCACAAGAGAGGGGGCCCAAGACCAATAAAAAAATCGTGGGCCCCCTCTCTTGTGAGGGGGTATGTACACCGGGGTGTCAACTCCGGTGTACAAATAACATGGTCCAAAAACTTTTCGTTTTGCCACCGCACACAGTGCAAAGGTAGCGCATAGCTAACTGCTAAAGTACAAAAGTAGCGTGTAGGTAATTGTAAGCTTTTCATTTTTTAATTAAAAACTCCCCACATGGGCTGGCTCGGGCTAATGCCCCAAAATGGGTTCACTTGAGTGTCTGCTCTATTTATTTGGGTCACCATGGGCTGCTTGAGTCGGCAAGTCAAATTGACACTCCTAGTTGGTGGTGGGACGTGTAGAGCAACGGTGATCCAAACCCACCATTCTAGACATAATGTCCTGCATCAATTGAAATTTTGAGGGCTCATGTATCAAAAAAATTAAAGTAGGATCTAAATGCAGTAATTTGAATAGTTGGTGACTCATCTGTAATTTTTTGTTTGGTGGATCCAGACGAAATTTCCCAATTTCCTTTATCTAACGGGTCGGATCACCGTGCAATCCACAGAGCAATCGTTCGATTTTTCAGGCGAATCAACGTCAATCGAGTACTCAACATTCTCAGTTGATAATCCGCAGTCAGGTAGTTTAACTCTTTCTTTTATTTCCTCGATAATGTTCTGTAATTTGTCGTGAAAATGGAACTTTTCCCTTTTCGTTATTTTCTTGAATATTTATTTAGGTATCTTCAGAAGAAATGTGTTATTCTTAATTGTAGGTTCTTAGACCAGCTAAGAAATTTTAGTGCTCTAATTAGCTGAAATCCTTTGGTAAATTGTAAGTATACGCAAATGAGTAGAGGTTTCCTCTTTTTTCGTTTGGGATTGTTTACTATGCAATACAAAAATAGGAAACAACAGTGCTTTGTTGGAGAAAGCTTTAGCCCTGTTTGGTAGCCATTAGACATTCATATGCTTACATAAACAAGTAGCTGTTTCTATTAGACATTAATTTAACATTATTAGTCTTTGTATAGATGAAATTATTAGGATATCCACTTTTTATTGGAGTATAAAAATGAGAAGATGTACCATCAAATAGAAGTTCCGCAATGTACTTTCTTGGGCTTTCAAGGTGATCTGATAATGTGTGAGTGAAGTATAAACTTGGAGTAGAACTTCTGGAAGAGAAATCAATTGGTTCAATTTGGTTGAGACTGGCTCGCCTAAAGATAGTTTGAGATTGGAAGTTGAAATGAGTCGCAAGTACTCTGGCTGCTAAGGTGCTCAAGCTCGGCTCAAAGAGCAATATGCTACGTTTTGGGCAATTTTCAAGGCTCATTTATGATTACAATCTAAGTTTGAATAGCCTTAAAGTTACTCAGAACAGGTAATTTACACACTGCAAATTCTGTAGCCTGTTATCCTCTACTGCAGGCAATGTGTTGCATGTCTATGTTTAAATTTATGAGATAATGTGAAATATCTTGTAAATAAGTTTTTCTTCAGCTGATTCCTGTAAGGTGCTTAGGGAAAGCCTGTCGCATGACAAGGAGTAATAACTTTACTCCTTATTGAAAACTATTTCGCTTTTTTTTTTTGTCGTCAATGTGAAATGTGAAGTTCTTTAACTTTAATTATTCCTTGATAAATACTAGCAAACCTTAAAACTTTTCCTTATGTTGGGGAGCGGGCAGCAAGAATTTGAACTTATATAAATAGCCATGAATATTTTAGTTCAGGAGAAGCTTGTGTACTGATTTCAGCCTTTATTGAATAATAACCATGTTACATTACATGGAATTGGATTAGACGTGACCAGTTCCAAGATGTTAGATGTTCGACAATGTAATTAATTTACTATGTAATGACTACTTTGTGGATTAGGGATTGTTTGACAAAGCTTTTAATAATGTTTTTAGTAGATTTGAAGTTAATGAATTGTGTGGTTAAAAAATTGATAAAAATTGTGAGCATCATGAAAGGTACGGTTAAAATTGATCGTAAAGTTTGACATCTAACTTTTTAACAAATTTTAAGCTATCCCAAACAAGAAATTAATATATGTATCGTTTGGAGATTCTTCCTTCTTGTTCATTTTTTTTTCTTGACACTTCCGTTTGGTAAAACAAAATCAAGTGCAGGTAAACCAACACAATCTGCTGTTATCTTTTCTACACTGTTTTCAGTTTTGAATGCTATGAGTGGTTTTTAAGATGGTTAGTCTAATAACAAAGTTTATAGGTCTTGTCCCTCTGTCATGTATTGTTAGTGTTCTTTTCCTTACTAGCATGTTACTTGGAGGAGCCTATATGATATGATTTCCCACTTGTTATATGTTGTATTTTCATTGTCTGGAAGACTGAAACCTTCTAATCCTATGTTTGGGTTCCATTTTTTCAAAAACATTTTTCTAAAACTCATTTTCAACCACAAATTCTCTCATAAAATAATTTTACACGTAAACCCAAAATTTTTCCTTATTTTTCAACCACACATTCTCCAAAAAAATTACTATTCCAAAACTCGTTTTTCTCAAAAACAGGGCACAAACTGGGGCTGAATAAAATTTCTGATCATTAGGATACCATTTCTTTTAGAACTTACATCAATGCTGATGTGATTTGAATAATTTTTGACCTTTTTAAAATAGTGCACCATGGTCATATTTTATTTTCTTATATATTTTATACCTTCACCTTGCCCCTGCGGTCATAGGCATTTCGGTGATGGGGCTTCTTTAAAAATGTAAAAATTATATCTGAAGCAAGATGTATCATTATTAGATCTATTTTTATGCTTTATAAAATAGAGTTTTGCAATATTCTGAAGCTTTATGTCAGTCAAAGAATTTGTAAATTGTTAACTATCTGATCATATATTCTACGAATAAAACTAGCTAGTTAACATTTTGTCTAGCTTCCGTGCCGTAGGTTCAGGTATTTTGGTTTCACACTTAACCGAGGTTCTTTTACGTGTATATTCTGGTATTCTCTTTTACCTTCCATCTTGTATTTTCTGAAGTAAGGTTCTGCGAAGTAATAAAAACTGTGAGATTAACATGTAAATTCGCTGAAGTCATCTTCATTTTTTGTCAAACGGATTTTAAATAGCGCTTTGAAAACTCTCCCCAAATGCATAGGCTAGGCACCAAGTTGAGGTTGATATTATTTGTATCATGGTTAAGGTTTGAGGCCTTGGACCCTTGAGCTACTGCCTATGTCTGGATTAGAATCCCATCTTGAGTATTGTTTATCTGGAGATACCATTAATCTAGCACAATCACAGGGTGTCCACATTTTGGATTGAGTTCTTTATCTAATCATAGTTAGCTTTATTTTGTCATCGGCATGTTTGAATGGCAGCTAGAACATTTTGATTGGAGATGATGTCTTGTAGATTCTTGATGCCAAAATCTGGCCAACAAGGTCTCATCGATTGTTGAGCTATATGTCTCCGTAAGCAGGTGTACCTGCGAATGGAGAGAGCTGATCTCCATCATGTGAAGACTCTGATGATTATGGCAATAAGAATACTAATGGAAAATAGTAAGATTGAACTGGAGGTCACATGTCTTAGCTCAAATGGTTTGATGGTTGTTGTATTTACTGCCAATGGAGAGTCTGTAAGTGAATCCTACACAGACTACTGAAGTTTGAGCCATATATAGGTTGATTCTTACTTTGTATAGGTTGATTGTTATCCTTTTGTCAATGTTAACTGGTTGGAGTCGTACTCAATCACTATGTCAGAGAATCATTATTGATGTGTGAGATGGACTCCATTTGCAGTAGGGTTCTTGCAGTTGTGCCTTTGGCAGGCCAATGCAGCTGGATCCGGAGTTCACTTTGCAGTTGGTCAAGTCTCACAACTTTATTCTTTCCCTCGGGTTTGGCTGGTCACAAAATCTGTTGTCCAACCACTGTATTATCCCATGATAGTTTGTGCTGCTTTGCTGGTTTAGACAGAGATCTCCACATCAGCTGGTCAATCGATGTGGCATCAAGTCGGGTGTAGTTGCTATACACAGACTTGCAGTAAACCTCTTCTTTTTCTGTTCTTCATTTTCTTGTACCATGTATCTGATATTGTAACTGTGAGATGGAAGTCAGTCAAGAGGTACCTGTTGCTTTAGACATCAACTCTCTGATCTTTCCTTTGAGGCCTTAGACTATTGGGCAAATACTTTCAACAGAAGGTTGTGCAGTGGGTTTTTTCGCCCTGCTTCTCTGAAAAGAACACAACCCATTTTCCTCCTTTGTCTGGTTAGAAGGAAGCGCACAATGAAATGCTGAATGTAAAAGTAGGCATTATTATTTGCCTATTGGAGCTAATTATGATACAAAATAACACTGATTATTTAATTTTCTTAAGCGCTTAAGGAAATGTGCATTTCGAATATAGTGATGTACTTAATTTACCTCTATGATGATCTGAGCAGGACATTTTGTGCTACATTCCATAATGATGGGGTGTCAACTAAAAGAACATCTTTGTCCGCCTTTTTCGTCAAATCTGTACAGAGACTTCCAGTGCTTGATACTGATTCAGAATGCATATTATTTTGAAAGCCGTGGTTATAAAAATTATGATGCCTGCTCTTGTAACAGTTCATTTATTCTTTGTTTTCAGATTATTTGTTGGGCTATCAAAGCAATCTTGATGTCCCGCAATGCTATTGTTGCCACTGGCTTATTGGCTTTTGCATCTGCAGGCTTGGCGTTTCCCTTTTACATGGCGTAATTGAATTTTTTTTTCACTGATTTTGTGCTTTTGTATACCGTTTGCTTTGCGTGATTATTTTTCTAATTTCATACAATGCTCTGTCATATCCAGATCCAGGTCATCAAGAACACCTGTGATAGATTCATCAAAGCCACTGCCACCTCAAGCAACTTTCCGAGGACCTTACATTAACACCGGTTCACGTGATGTTGGGCCTGACCATCAAACTTATACAAAAAAGTAAAATTTTCATCCCAGAGCAGAATGTGTATTTTGCAATTAATAGACTGACTTTCTAAGTGCAATTGTGTGAACTTTGAAATAAAGAAATGTTGAGATCCCCCTCATAGTGGATGTCTTTAGAGAATGTACACAGTCAATCTAGTTCTTAATTCTTGGTAACGTTTGGTTGAGCATTTTGTATGGAAGGATTGGTTAACAAAATTCTCGTGCGTAAGCATCGATTCCCACTCCCATTGAGGAAATTGAGGTAAAAAAATTTCACTAGAAATCATTCAATGTATGCTACTGTGACTACTGCTAGAAGTTTATAACATAGACTAATGAGTGGATGTTTATACTTTATACCTTAAAAAATCTATAAATTATTAATTTAACTTCCTAAGCCATTTACATTTTTTATTTTATTTTTTGT
>CAIGRL010038386.1:0-11627 GCA_903798325.1 Fraxinus xanthoxyloides
ATTGTGCTTGCTTGTTGTGTCATTCACAACTTCTTAAGAATTTATGACGTAGATGATCTTTGCAACGAGGACTACCATAGTAGCGATGATGGGGTTAACCCTGGACATATTGACGCGCCCGAAGATGACAAAACAAATGCTCCAATATCTTTCTGAGCAGAAGCTGCATGGTCTAGTAATAGGGATACAATGACTGATGACATGTGGGCCATTACCATCCAATCATGATGCGGGAATTCATTTTGATTGAATCTACTATGTTGTATATTTCAGTACTTGTGTTTCCCTGTAATGTTTTGAGATAAGCTTACTAGTATTTTTGTCTTCTACTACAGTTGCTTCAATACATTTTTTGTTGTAACATTGACTTCGATACTTGTCTTGTTTTAGTGTTTTCTTATTTTCAAAGCTATCTACATTTGCATCTTTCATATAGTTTCGAATATCTTTGCCTGGTTTATACTGTTGTTAGATTGTTTTCAAGCAATACTATTGTTCTTTCTAGTTATGCTAATATTGACATTTTCTATTTTCAAGTGACCGCGTTGATGGCACAGAATCAACAAAGCTTGACGAGCCAGTTTCATGTTCCCAGATCGATCACCCCTTCGGATGGGAATTACATTGATTTTGGTAGATCAAAAATGGAGCCTAATGCTAGGATTCGTCATGTACGTTGGAGTGATGAGATGAATGGTTTTCTAATCACTTCACTTGTTGAACAAGTGTTTGCTGGGCAGAAACGAAGTGACAATGGCTTCACCACTAAGGCAATTGACAGGGTTCTCAATAGATGCGGGGTCATGGTCTCATATAAGAATGTAAGGGCAATGTTAAAGACTCTTAAAAAAGAGCATGCTAAATTTCGCCAGTTGCTAAATATGAGCGATTTTGGGTTGGATCCCAAAATTGGACGCATCGTAGCTGTTATCATTTCTTGGGACGAATTTATTATGGTACGAATTAGGACGCATTTTGGACATTGCTAATAATAGATATTGGGACAGTTAAAATACACTCACAAGGTTATTTTACAGGGAAATCCAGAATGCAGGAAGTGGAGGACCAAACTTTGTCCAAAATATGAAGAGATGGAGACTATCTTTGGGAATGATGCTGCCACCGGAGATCGAGTAGTGTCTGGCTTCGACCATTTCTTCCCAATGAATGGTATGCTATATATTTTACAGTACGATACTGGACCCGTTTCATGTCTAAACTTCTAATAAGTCGTTATCTCTTTAATGTAGTAACTAATGAAAGTGTGAACGAGGTAAATATGGAAAATGTGGAAATGGATCCTAGCCTAATTCATTGTCGTAAACGTACCGTTGAAGAAGGGACCAACAAAGCCAAGCGTTGTCGTGCACAACCGGTAGATGAGAGTACTATTGCTCTATCGAGGATTGCTGATTCATCTACAAAAATTGTTCAAGCTATGGAACTGCAAGCTATGCTAGATACACTGAATCATGTTAATTGGTAGTTGATTGTAGAGAAGCTAGAGACAATGAACCTAGACATGGATGACATCATGCAAGTCATGAAAGCCTTTCGATCCGATGATGGTTTGGGTAAGGTATTTATGAATGATGAGTACAAAATACATGTGTGCTTTGGTGTTTGACAAGCTTGGCCGTGATCCGCATCCACTAACATAGATTGCACATGACTTATGGCATTAGTATGTATAACTTGTAATCCATTTGGAAAACTTCATCCACACAAGTAGTACTTTGAATGTTTTTTGTAATGCACACACGTAACAACTAGTGTGTAGTGTCTTTTGTCAATTATGCATGTGGAAAACAATAGCCTTTTATAATCCTTAACCCACTCTCCCTGATGAATGTCATCTCTCTCCCCTGCCGAGAGATGGATGAAATAGATATCTGTATTATTTTAAATCATTGTTGTGTATTTGTATTTCAAATAGTACAACATGAAAATCTTGAAGAAGCATAATACCCAACTGTTACCATATCCAAGCAATACAACATCATTTAGCGAGCATCCATTTCCATTGGTAAAGTTGTTAAAAGTCATCTTTCCTTAAGTTTGATTGCAGGTCTGGGAAAAAACGCTAAAGCCCTTTATTTAGATACAAGTATACAAACTATAAAGGAACATATCAGATCCAAATGTTAAGGTGCCACTCATAGGTTTAGTAAGCTCCTACAATTTTTTCCAACTGAATGAAACAACTCTGCAAATATCATCACAAGCACATAATTTGCCTAGTAGCCAGCTGTTGAGCGTATAGCGTGCTGTTCAATTTTAAGAGGGTTGAAAGCTTCCAAAATTTCTTGAAGAAAATAGCCACTGTAGATTGTTTGAGGATTGGATAATGTTCGGCGGTTGCTTTCGATTTAGGTATAGGAATGAACGGCTGCTCTATTTGTGGTTGCCTTGTTTACCACGTTAACAGCATGAAACATTGAATTACAATTATGAAACTGCCATCTCTCTCGCCTCAACTGAACAATTTATGAAATAGCCAATTGAGAGCGTTGAGAAGAAATGATGAGAGGTAAGTATGTCAAATTCCTGGTTAATCAAGAACAATTACGGAAAATTACAAGATTATTATGCCCCTCTGCTTGCTTCAACTAGAACAATTTATGAAACAACCAATTGAGTGTGTTGAAAAGAAGGGAGGTAAGTATGTCAAATTCCTGGTTAATCAAGAACAATTGCGGAAAATTACAAGATTATTATGCCACTCTGCTCAATCTCGAATATTGATTTTATTAATGAAATTTTTTAATTAAATTCAAATGCTAATGAAATACCAAATTCACCTCCAATTCCAAAAATATATTGAATAACTATCAAACACCAATAATTGGAAAAATAAAATAAAATTAAGTTCCATGGAAAACAAAACCAATCAAACACCAAAAGAGGGAAAATCTCAATATTTTTTAGGTGAAAAATTATATCAATCAAACACAATTAATTAACAATTTCTGGTAAAACAATTTCTAGACAATTCAATTCCTTGGAATTCGTGTTTTTTCCATCCAAATTCCGCTCTTTCAATCGAACGGACCCTTTATTATTTTGAACAGTGAATACCAACAAAGTTAGGTAGACAGAAAATCAATTAATCGTTTTCGTCATTAATTGACATTTTAATGATGAATAATTAGAGTAGCTAAAAGCAAAATCTCATAAGCTACCTCTTACTAGTTCTCAAAATCTGTTGTCATCAAGATTCGTTCATAATTTTTTTTTTCTAAGCTTATCAAATACTTTAAAATAACTGCAAATATTGTTTGATAATAAAAAGCTTGGCTCTAAAAGAAATACCAAATGGGGCCTAAAATACTAAAATATTACGTATCACCAGTTGTAATAATGAATAACAATTATAAGTTTGAAATAAAAAAAATAGTAAACCTGGTTAAAATAATAATATATTAATCCTGTAAGATTTTATTTATTTATTTATTTTTGGTAAATGCCACCTATGCATACTCAAGGGATTAGTCAATCCTATGAATAGGTTAGTAGTTCAACTATCAACAACTTTTTAGATGAATTTTGGAAATCTATTAAAATGTTTAATTAAAAAGGAAAATAAAAGAAATTTAATTGAGTTGACTACGTAATTTTTTAGTACAAATACTATAATTTGCTTCAACCACATTTTTACGTCTTAGATATGATATATCTCGAATCAAAAAATAACGATAACGAAAGACACACTTAATTCGTGTCGACCCTAAAAATGATTTATAGCAAAACCTACTTACTAACAATCAAAATTGCACACTTCATCGCTAAACTCGTAATAAATAATAAACAAAGTCATTTTAGATAAAACATTTTAACAAATATAAATTAAAATTCAAAAATCGACTCCAACAGTCAAGCTTATACATTTAAGTTCTTTATTTACATCACATTGCTACTCTAAACTACGAAATCAAGAAATCGTTATCTCCCTCAACCATACTTCATTAAACAAACAAGAGTGACTCAATCTTCGTCAGCTTTCTCACACCAATATGTAAAAAGAAATCCACAAATTTCACATTATATTGATAACCTTGCAAATCAAAGAAATGAAGAACAAAAACTAAAAGTAAAACTCACCAAACTAGAACTCTGTGGAGTGGATAAATTTGCACCCTAATAAAAGATTTGAACTTCAAAGACATCATCTCCCATGGTCTCCTGTCCGTAGTCCTGTATTTCCTTTGCTGAAGTTACAACTGAACTGGTACAGTCATGCACCTCGATCAATTTTAGAGTTTCAATTTCTCCGATACCACTGGGGATCTCCTTCATACAATATAACTCCTTAATGACTAGGCGCTCAAGTAACGGGAAGTGGATAGAGTCAGCTATCCAATACACCAGATCAATATTTTCAAGTTGCAGAAATTTCAATTGAGCAATTTTTCCTTCAGTTGGTTTCCACTCTTGGCCTAAGAAAGCACGGTGTTTCAATTTGAGCACTTCGAGTTTGGGCAATGAACCGACAGCCATCATATCTTCCCAAGGAAGTTTGCAGCCACGTAAAGTTAACTTCTTAAGCGAAACCGGGAAAGCGAATATGCCAGGCTGGAGAGACTGACCATAAAAGAAGCACTTCAACGTTTCAAGGTTACCTAGTTGGCCTAGATTATTGAGACAGTAGTATTTCCAATCCACCCGTTTACCTGTATAAGAGATTTCCAGTTTCTTTAGATTCGGAATTCTTCTGACAACCTCCTTTGTGCATCTGAAATTTCTTATGCAGCACAGTGTGTGTATATTTTCAAGAACAATAATAGAATCTTCCCCATCTATTTCTGCACTAGGAGGATCGGAAAGATTTACGTTTCCAAACAACTGGACATGTCTTAATTCTGTCATGTTCCATATTTCTGGTGGTAGTTGTACCGAGGCATTGATATACAGAATCAAGGTTTGTAAATTTCGAAGTTTGTATATTGATTCAAGAGGCCGTCTCTGATTACATCTGCCACTAAGGTACCGCAAATTAACTTGTCGTATTATTTCATCTGGCAAGTTAATGCGATATTCTAGGCCTGTATGCAATACACTAAGCAGACTACAACTCGCAAATACTGGAAGATTTAGACGCCCATCGACAAATAAAGAAGACTGCACGAGCGATATAGGCAGGTTTATGCAACGAAAATAGAGAATCTCCCGGTCTCTATGAATACTTACCCGGTGCACGTTGTCGCCACTTGTTGGAATTCTATCGAAATTCTCATTGATGACATGAAAAAAGTTCTTACTTTCAGCTTCTCTCTTGCATAGATCCCGTAAGAGATCATGAACCTTGCATATTTTAATTTTACCATCCCAGCTCCGCTCAAAAGCCAAAACAAGATTTCTATCAACAAGATCCAACAAATATTCATATGCAACGTCTTCCAAACTCTTGGACTTTACTGGTTTTAGAATTCCCTCGGCAACCCATAACTTGACAAGCATGGCGACACGGATATTAAAATCTTCTGGAAAAATTCCCATATAAAGGAAACAGCCTTTCAGATGATGAGGCAAATGGTTGTAACTTAAAGATAGTATCTTTGACAATTGATCATCATTTGAAGTTATTGCTGAACTTAAATTTTCTGCAACATTTCTCCAATGACGTTCGGTTTTGATGTCCTTTGAGAGTAGACCTCCAATCACTACAACTGCGAGAGGAAGTCCTTGGCAGTTTTGGGCAATCTTCTTTCCGATTTCCACTAATTCTTGAGGGCAAAAATCTTCACCGAATATTTTCTTACGAAATAATTCCCAACTGTTATCTTCGTTCAGAAAATGCATGTGATAAGGAGGGAATCTAGAGGTGAAGTAAACAGCCACATTCTCTAGCCTACTAGTCAACATGATTCGGCTTCCATTATTGTCATCTGGAAACAAGCGCTCCACGTAATCCCAAATCTTGGTATCCCACACATCATCCATTACAATGAGATACCTCCTACCCTTTATGAATTTATGCAAAACTTCTTTTAATTGTGTACTGGTACTGCTCTCTACATTGCTATCTCTATCACGCTTCGTCTCCTTAGCGCATTTTTTCATGGAATCTAGAAGCCCTTGAAGGATTTCTTGAACTTCATAATCTTGAGAGACTGTCACCCAAGCACGAACGTCAAAGTAATCCACAATATATTCATCACCATAAACATTTTTAGCAAGAGTGGTCTTGCCGATTCCGCCCATCCCGACTATAGAAACAATTTCACGCTTTGACGAAGATCTAATTAGTCGTTCTTTGATCTCCTTCATGTCACTATCAAGACCCACCACATCACCCTTGCCACTGAAAGCAGTTGATGAAGCAACAGACAACGACGACATCCTTGTCTGCAGATCTGGTACGACAATCTCATCCTCAACATACATTACCTCTTGCTCAATGGAATTGATTTCTTCTATTACTTTCTCTAAGTTTGTGAAGATCTCATCTCCATGATGTGAAGATTCTGAAACAAGTCCATAAGAAATATGGGATTCAACTACATATTCTGCTTTATATGTCACAACTCTGATTTTGCTCTCCAAACTTTCTATAGTTTGGCTGCTTTTTGGTGAAGATTTTTCAAGAAAATCTTTTAAAGAATTAAATCTTTCGAGAAGAGTTTCAATTTGTTGTTCATTTTGAGGAATTAAATGTTGGTGTAGGATATGTTCAAGATTGTGTATAAGAGAAAGAAGAGCAGCATAAGCCATCTGTATTATGTGCTGAAACTGAAATTAGGACAGAAGATTGCAGCAAAATGTATGCAATTAGCTCAAAGAACACCCAAGCTTTATGCAAGGTTGAGGTTGAACCTCAATTTGCAATTTCTTAATTGAATAACAAGCTGCCAATGCTGTCTTGAAAGAGAATGAAGTAGGCTAGCTTTAAATATTGTTTCTTGAAACAGTCTGCAAATCAGTTTTTTCTTTATTCTTCAAGTGGTTGATTTGACCCAGTTACTGTTCAATCCTAGCATTTTTTATTCTTTCATGATATCATTGAAGTGTACCGTGTGAATATTCTTAGAGTGTGTTTGATGGATATTATTTTGAAAGAATATATTTTGGAATAATAGATTGATGGAGAATTAGTGGTTGAAAAAGAAGGAAAAGTTATTGATGTGATGGAAAATATTATTTTATTGAAGAATGTGTGGTTGAAAATGAGTAGAAGAATGAGAATGATAAATTTAATGTGGGCCAAACANAAAAATTTAATGTGAGCCAAACAAGGGCTTATTGTAAGAGACTATGTCTTCTTTTGGTTGCGAATTATAAATGATTTATAAATTTAATCAAATATATTCATTACTACTCATTTATTATTTGTACATTTCGAGAAGTTTCCTACTATTCATTTTTTAAATGATTTAACAATTTGCCCAACGGAGGTTATATTATCTTCTTCATTATTAAAGTCCATCAACTTGATGATCAAAATTGATCGAGTCAATAGACTCAATCTAGCTCAAATCGACCGATAGTAAGGTCAAATACAGCACAATCCATACTAAATAGGACATAGGATCAAGTTGATATTTTTAAAGTAGATGGTGATAAGATTTGATAAGTTGATTCTTGAAAGCAAATGCAATATGAAATATTTAATGAGTGACGATTCAAGTGCCTTGCGTACACGATAGTAATTTTAGCAATAATTATTATGTTGACAAGGATAATAGAGAAAATTTAGAATAATTGGAATCGTTTTATGTTTTAAAAAGAAACATAGTCGAATAAAGAATTTACATTTTTTTGGTCCTTTCTAGTTTTATCTTTTCTCCAAATATACAGACTAAGAAAAAGAATTTACGATACTGTCTTTTTGCATAGATTCGAACAAATAATTTATGTTGTGTAGTTAGCCTTTTGTTCAAAAATAATTTTTTTTAGCTTTCGTTTTATTTAGAGATTGTTTAGATCAACCAATACAAGGTCTTTTATTGTTGTATTATTTAATCACGAGACTAAGAATTCTATCTCAACATGGTGAAGAGTAGAGTGAAGAATCTTGGTTGGTAGAGAGTGGATGGATGAACGATCGTTTAAGGGAGGCTCGATGGTCCTTTGTTCGATGGGAGAATTGTTAGGTGTGCGATCAAAGTCTCACATTGGCTAGAAGTGAGGAGGATCATGTGTTTATAAGTATGGACAATATCTCCATTGGTACGAGGCATTTTGGGGTAAAGCCCAAAAGTAAATCCATGAGAGTTTAGGTTCAAAGTGGATAAAATCATATCAATGTAGAGAAGCAACACAAGCCTACGTCGAAAATCCTGTTCATGTGGTGAATGAGGAAGAAGGGGCCGAAGTAGTGCATACGGGTGATAGGGGACCTCTTTTGATGGAGCGGTAGGTGTGCCTTACGCCTAAGGGGTCGTCTAAGGACTTGTAACGAAACAACATCTTTCTGTCCACGTGCACCATTAGGTACAAAGTGTGCAGGTTCATCATTGATTCAGGCAGTTGTGAAAACGTAATATCCGAAGCGGCCGTACAAAAGCTGAAGTTAGGCTCCAAATCCTACATTGCTCCTTATAGCCTGGCATGGTTGAGATGAGGTAATGAAATTTGTGTGACAAGATGCGTCTTGATACCTTTCTCTATTGGCAGTGCATATTGTTATAGTGTTTGGTGTGATATGGTGCGATCGTCGAACCTTCCAACACATAACTAGGATTTTCTCCTCCCTCTTAACACAACTTAGGCACATTTGCTAACTTTCAGAACTCCATCTCCATCGGTATACATGTACCCTTTTAAATTAAGAGTACTCAAAGAGATCACATTTTTTTTATACCTGGAACATGTCGAACCTGGTCAAGTGTTCTAATCGTCCCTTTCAGCATCTTGATTTTGACGTTACCTATCCTAGCTATTCCAGAAGACTCATTGCTTCTCGTCATCACGGAACCTCTTATAACTATTTCATATGAAGAAAATTAATCCTGGTTTGAACAAATGTGAAAAGTGCAAGCTGAATAAGGAATCCAATCCTCGTCAAGTTTGGAGTCACCTTCAGTAATCACTAACAAATCTCCATCACTGTTCTCTTTTGCAAGATTAATATTACCGAAATTTTCTGATTGTTCATCCTGATCTGTAGTAGCAAACCTTTTTCGCTACTCATAACAATCCCTCTTCATGCGCCCTTTGTTGTTACAATACCAACAGACTATACCGTTGTTGCTATATTTAAATCTGTCCATTCCATGACTACCCGTCAACTAGTCTCTCTCCATGAGCCTCAGAACCAATGACTAGATGCTTCATCTTCTTCTTAGAATACAGAGCATCATATACCTCGTCAATTCTAAGAGTATTTCGACTATAAAGAATGTTATATCTAAAAGTCATATATGAAGGCAGTAACAAGGATAACAATATTAGCCTTAAATCATCTTCTTCATACTTAACCTCCATCATTTCCAAATCATCGACGATTTTCTTGAACACCGATAGATGACCTTCCCAATATCCACCTTCTGTTAATTGATGAGAATACAAGCGTTGTTTCAAGTGTAATTTACTTGTCAAGCTTTTTATCATAAAAAGTTGTTCCAACTTCAACCACAATGTAGCGACACTTTTCTCTTTTACCATATTGTGAAGAATTTCATCACAAAAATGAAGATGTATCTGTGATAGAGCTTTTCGATCCTTCCGTTGTTTCTCTTTTACGGTCATGTTGCAGGCATTTTATCAATCCCTGACAAAACATCATCAAGATCCAATTAAGCAAGAACCTCTCGCATCTTGATTTGCGACAATGAAAATTTACTGTTGAGATCTAAAAGCGAAATTTCAAATTTCAAAATTGTCATCCCTGAACAATTGACTTTGTTCAAGCCTCGCTTTATTAATTAATTTGGACCTCCCAAGAAACTGACAAAAAACTTTTGGCTCTGATACCACTTGTTATGAACCAACTCGATATCAAGAACGTTTTGATATCACTTATTGAAAAATTGACTAAATAATTAAAGGCGAAAAATATGAAAAATATGAAATTTAATGAATCACACAATAATCAAGTGAATTGTGAATAAGAGAATTTATCATACCAAGAAAAAAACAATTATCTTACAAGATTTTGATAATCTCAATATAATCTAAACAATTCTCTCTTGTAACTCGAGCGAGAGCTCCACGAAAGCGAGCGATGCACTGTAGCTTGAGTGAGAGCTCAACGATAGGCCGGTGACTGACATTCTATTTTTCTTACTCGAGCGCTAACAGGGCGAGAAGCTAGCGAAAATGCGGCGACGTGTTTATCCCCTTTTCATGTTCAAACCCTAAACCTTATAACAAAATTTATACAAATTGCACCCTAGGTCCTTGACTTTACAACACGTTACAAATTAGTCATTTTGTCCACATAATTGCCAACGCTAAAAATCTAACACAAAGGATATGTGAAACTTTAAACATTCATCGACCAATATTTGGTCCGTAAAGGTCTCGATTTGTAGTTAAAAATTGATTGATTAATTTGTACCATTAATCAACTAATCTGTAGTCGGTAAAATCTATTACCATTTTTTAACAAACTATCTTTGGTCAGTGAAGGTCCATCATCCGCGACCAAATATTTGTATCAAATAGTTACATCAGTCAATATACCTTTTACATCAAAAGCCAAATGGTTCGAGTGATTGTTATGGATTTTTTTAAAGATAATATATATTTAAACTTCCATTACTTTTGTTATACAAGTATCAGGGAGCTTAAGCATGTCACTCAACTTCTGTTATAATTTAAATCTTGAACAAAATTTACTATGGATTATTTATCACAAAGCTGGTTGAGAAAACCCATCAAAATTTCTGTTGGAACTTTTTGAATTAAATATCAAGTGATTAATTTTCTCAACAAATTGCAAAAGAAATCCATCATCTTTATGCAAAGATATAATACTACAAAAATAATTACATCGCCGTGAGACTTGAAATAAGATTTCTTAGAGCCTGTTTGGTACGGCTTAAAATTCGATTAAAATTGAAAATATAACTGTTATTGGATCTCATCCGTCTACCAAACACCCACAATATGGTATATATGTTTTTTTAAGACTATCTCAAAGGAACCAAAAGAATAAGAGCTTGGAAATACAAAATAATTTTAGCTTGGTGCTGGTTGGGACTTGGGAGTGCCATATAGTTTTGCAATATGTTTCTTAGGGTACTGGTGGAGTCACTTTTGAACATAAATATATGAATAAATAAATCTCTTTGTAAGTGCCTAAAATTTTAGATGACGAGGATGTATGTCGCACTAGAGCACGAATAGATTGGGTTCAAATCACACTACTATTCATTTACAAAAAATTTACACGTAAGCACGTAAGATGATCTAATTATAGTTTCTTCCCCGTCTATTTTTTTTTTTTTTTTTTAACTTGTTTTTAGAAATGTTTCAAACCGAGAAGGGGGTTGGTTCTTTTCCTCTCTCTTGTTCCCTACGGAGAATCATAAACAACACGAAGATTTATCAAATTGTAGAAATGAAATTGAGTCATGCAATTCTGTTTTATGCTAGCAAGCCACGAATATGGTAATTTTATTAATGCATGATAATTAAGTACCAGTCGTGCAGGACCAGAGGCTCCTTTAAAAAAAAAAAAAAAA
>CAIGRL010038427.1:0-20332 GCA_903798325.1 Fraxinus xanthoxyloides
GGTTAATTCTGAGTGTATTGATTGATTAGTTTTTATTATGTTGAACTGATGAATGAATCTCTTATTTGTTGTTAATTTTGAGAGTTATGATTGATTTGTTTTTGTTTATTGATGAATGAAGGATAAGGTGGTGGAATATAAGTTGACACCGAGTCAAGGAGGATAACTTGTCGTCGAGGAGAAGCATGTCATTGAACAGCTCACTTTCCAGGAAGAAAGACGCCGCAGAGAGCGGCGGGGGAGGGACCATCGATGATTCAGCCCTTCACCGGAAGTCTCTTTCAACATCTGGTTCCATGTATGCATAGTGCACGTTTTGACAAATATATTTCTTTTGCTTCTTTTTATTCGAATTCATATTTTGCAGTATATGTTTTGGTTGTTCTTTGTATTACTCTATTGCCATATACAACTAACAGCTTTAATGCATGACCCTAATCGTGTTTATCAAGACAGTATTTACACCTCCATTTTCTAAAACTCTTTTTTCCTTAATTTCATTTTCAACCACACATTTCATACGAAACACAATTTTTATCAACTTTTCAACAGTACATTTCAATAATTGAAGCTATCATATGTGTATTTTTTCTTAATTTATTTGTGGCAAACTGTGGATGTTTTCAGTAGTCTTGTATGTCTCAACTCTCAAGTAATTAACTTGGAACGATTAGATATGTGTGCTTGCGAGTGTCTATGCGAATATATGTATATATTGTGTAAGAAATTTCGGAGCAACTACGTTGTAAATGCATAAATATATTAGACCAATGGCATAAGTGTTTGTGCAAAAAACACCCTGTCAATCAATATCAGCTACTAGTCTACAGCATATGGTATTGTCAGTCAGTTTCTATTAACTTCTGCAACAGGGGACTATCAGGAGAGCGGACAGTGAAGAGATTGCGGCTATCCAAAGCCTTGACAGTGCCTGAAACTACAAGTATTCATGAAGCTAGCCGTCGGATGGCTGCTCGTAGAGTTGATGCTTTGTTGCTGACTGATTCAAATGCATTATTGTGTGGAATCCTGACGGATAATGTACTGTCGAATCACTTGTTCATTAAAATTAACATATAAGAATTAAGTTTGCTCTATTTAAGGACTTCTTCAACTTCTTCTGAAGAAATATATTGTGTTGTATTTTTCTCATATGTGATTGAAGGACATAGCTACCAGAGTCATTGCTTGTGAGGTTAATCTTATGGAAACACCTGTTTCCAAGGTTATGACGAGGAATCCAGTTTTTGTGCTTTCTGACACTCTCGCTGTAGAAGCCTTGCAAAAGATGGTACAAGGTTGTTTATATGCAAATAAGATGTATTAGTGCTCTGTTAGAAGTCTTGTTCTAACTCCCATGTTTTGTCATGATATCTTGCCTACAGGAAAATTTAGGCATTTACCTGTTGTTGAGAAGGGAGAGGTTATTGCTTTACTTGATATAGCAAAATGTTTGTATGATGCTATTGCTCGCATGGAGAGGGCATCTGAGAAAGGAAAGGCTATTGCTGCTGTTGAAGGAGTTGAGAAACACTGGAGGACATCTCTGTCTGGTTGGTGGATAATGTTTCTCTCTATGTTTTTTCCAGATCTAGCTTTTATGCGTGTCATCATTTGCCATCTTCTTTGTGAGCTTTTTAAAGTCATTTTATATTCAATTCAACACTTAACTTGGTTGGTTTAAGTAACAGACACTATATCTGTCGGATGCATAGGTCCTAATATATTCATCGAGACACTGAAAGAGAGAATTTCCATGCCCTCCTTATCTACAGTAATTCCTGAGAACTCAAAGTATGTAATATCTTTACCGATAATAATAGTTGTACGTGACATTTGATCAATTAGAAATTAATCTTGATCAACATCAATATTACATGAATTACTCTGTTACCTTTATTATGGCTTTGTTAGGATTGTAACAGTTGCTCCAAGTGACACAGTACTAGTAGCTGCAAAAAGGATGCTTGAATTCCGGACAAGCTCTGCTGTTGTAACAGTAGAAAACAAACCGCAAGGAATTTTAACGTGAGTCGTGTTGAAAATATAAATACCTAGGAGTAATTGTACAAATGGTGAAGCTCTTCTCAGTGTTGATATAGATAAGAAAATGCTCATTCTATTTCTCTGCCAGTTCAAAGGATATGTTGATGCGAGTCATAGCTCAAGACCTTCCTCCCGAGTCTACTCTGGTGGAGAAGGTAACCTTCTCTTCCCATGTAGTTTTTCTAGATGCACTGAGAAGTAAAAGATATCTAAAATTTTCTTTCCATATGTTGATTCTGCAGGTGATGACCCCAAATCCAGAATGTGCAACAGTCGATACATCTATTGTCGATGCTCTTCACAGTATGCATGATGGGAAATATTTACACCTTCCGGTTGTTGATAGAGGTATATATATATGAAAGTACAAAGTGGACATGAGAAATTGTTATCTAAATTTTATTATTTGTTATCTGGTGACTCATATGACACAGATGGAATTGCTGTTGCTGTTGTTGATGTGCTTCATATAACCCAGGCTGCTGTAGCCACAGTGAGTCAAATTTAGCCATTCTGAGGCCAAAACATGAATATAATACGTGGCGTATTACCTTTTTTTGGGAACATTTTGGTTTCAAACTGTTGAACCACTTGATCTTAAAGTTTAAGCTATTAGAAAAGATTACATCTATATTATGTAAATCTTGTCTTCAACACTCCCCTCACGTGGGCCATTCATTCGTTTTCCATCAAAGCCTAAAAAACGTGCACAATTCATTTGAATGGGTGGTCGATGGTGAGACTTGAATCTAGGGCATTTGCCTGTTCTAATGTTATTTTAAACTATTTGATCTAAAAGTTTAAGCTATTGGAGAGGCCACATTTATATCATTTACATCTTGTCTTATTTTCTTCTTTAATAAATTTGGTTGGGTTATTGGAGGTTTTGAGTTGGCATTGTCTTGGGATTGGGATGCCGGAGGGTGGGCACAAGCTAAAGTAATTGACGGCATGGTGGGAGAATTCAGAGCTGTGGCTTTTAGGGATGATTTGATTAAGTTTGGCTTTAGGTTTATGATTGTTTTGATTTGTTTATGGTGGTAAAGGTGGGAAGTAATGCTGGAGTGAACAGCGAGGCTGCTAATTCTATGGTGCAAAACTTCTGGGATTCTGCGATGGCTTCCACTCTAGATGATGAGGAAGAGAAACGCAGGTTGTAGACTTCTACCGAAAGTACTTTCTTTAGCTCTTGAATGTCGGTTTTTTCTTACATTTATTGATGATATGCCAGCGAGGATTCCTTGAAGCTGGCTTCTGAAGTAGCAGAAACCGGTCAATCTCTTTCCCATCTTTCATCCAGCATGCCCAATTCATTTGCTTTCAAGATTCAAGACAGAAAGGGAAGAATGTATAGGTTCATCAGTGGTATGTCTTTTTGTCCGACTCTAATAATATGGTAAATAATATTGCATGTTTTACATCTGAATTGCTACTTGAGGAGGCATGGTAAACACCGAACTGTGGACGGTGGGCATTGTGGACTTTGAGTTGACTGCTGCTTATTTTATATAATTAAATTACAGTTAACAGCATTCTGTCTAGCTAAGCTTTTAAAGAAAAAGGGCTACATCTTCCTTTTTTTCGCAGTATATATAGAGCACTGCTGTGGTAAAAGTAAGAAGAGAAACCGTAAAAAAAAGCACAAAAGTGCTTGGCAAAAAACAAACTTAAACATAACTTCTAAGTCAGCCAAACAATGTGCTGCATAACTGCAGTTGTCTCGAAAAGAATGTGTTTGTTGAACCACTTGAAAGTTTAAGCTCATAGAGAATGCCAAATATTAGGTGGAGTTCAATTTTTCCCAATAAAGTCGCATACATACACAATTTACTAAATGAGAGACGACTTGAACTCATGACCTTTGCGTGCTCTTGTATCATGTTGAATCACTTGATGTAAAAGTTTAAGCTTTGGCCAGGTGTGTATCACTTTAATCTTGTCTTCAACAGTGATTGAAGAGGAGAGAGATGTTTATCATTTAGCATAACTATCAGTTCCATTGAGGAAAAATTCTCATACTCAGCCAATGCTGTTTTTGGATTCAGATACACGAAACTTGACAAACGTCCTTACTGCTATCATTCAGAGATTGGGGAATGACATTGACCGTAACTACCTTCCACTGATTCTGGTAGGTTTTGTTGTTGAATCCCTCCTTTTCCCTCCTTGCGAACTTTTCATGAATGATCATACCTCTGCAGTATGAAGACGAAGACCATGACAAAGTTGTACTTGCATCGGATAGTGATCTTCAAGCAGCTGTGGACCATGCAAGGTTGGCCGGTTGGAAGGTATTAATGTATTTCTTCTGTTCTTCCATTATATATTTGTAGTATTTTTTTTCTTGAAATCTAATTGATGCAACTAATTTAAGGGTCTATTGGGCATGTAAATTGTGGTGTACTTGAAAAGCTTGCAGAATGCTCTATGCTAAGAAAAACTCTAATGTCAAAAGTAAGAAAAAGTTTTGAGTTTTAAGCGTGAATTATTTTATTGATAGAATGTGTGGTTGAAAATGAGTTTAAGAGAAAAAATGATTTTTTGGATAATGGGGCTCAAACATGGGTGTTATATCCATAACGACGTTCTTGAATGTTTGCCACTCATTCTTTAATATAATTACGATCACTAACCTAGGTAAAGCTGAACATGAACAGGGACTAAAATTGCATTTAGATTATTCGGAATCACGTCATCGGACGAGAAGTTCCAGCTCTGGAAGCCTGGATTATGCTCAGTCAGATGCTTGGGCTTCGGCATATAGTGCTGTGGCAGCCGGGGCAGCACTAATTGCAGGTTTAGGTGTGTTGACATACTTGAGGCTACCCCGGTAACTAAATAGAGGAATTTGCACTGAGCAGACTTTCATTTCCTTTTCACCTGATGAAAGATCGGGTGGATGGTTGGCTAGTTATGAGTTTTATTGTCAATATTATTTTTATATATGGACTAGGAATTTATGTTCTTTCTATGTAGATATTGACACTGTGTAAGGTTGTACAACATTGGTTTATTTCTGTAACAGAAGAATCTTATTCTAATATCACTACTTTCTGCCAAAAAACATTAATATTCCCCTTTCTTCATTTTGGCGACCATGCTTAAAGTTGTCTTTTCAAATAGAGAGTTTTAAGACTAAAAATTTTATCAGTAAAAATGTAAGTTTGAAAATCGTGTTTGGGTAAAAAGAAACATAAAAGGTAAGTTATTTTTAAGTACAATAAAACATGTGAATAAATTTCGAAATTAGTTTTTATAATTAAAAAAATAAAAAAAGAAAACCCGTTGCCGGGACACTACATGTATAAGAAAATAAAATCAGAAAATTTCATGGGAAAAAATTGTAATGAAATAATAAAATAATTTTCGAAGTGGATAATAGAGTTTGAACCCTATCTTCCTTATTTCAATTGTGAGAGTCAAATGTGATAACCACTTAAAAGTATGAAGTAACTTTACTCTGTGTAATTTTCCCTCTTACCCAAAATAAAGTAAGCAAAAATGGAAAGAAAATAATCAAATTCGTCGACAGCAGGGTTCGAACCTGCGCGGGCGAAGCCCAACAGATTTCAAGTCTGTCTCCTTAACCACTCGGACATATCGACGGTCATGGCTATTTGGCTGATTATATTATATATAACTATAACTTTTATTAAGAAAAGGATTTAACTTAAAACAATACCCAAATAGCAGATCTCTTATAGAACGTCCAGCGAGGTACAAATCAAGTCTCGATTAACCCATTGCACTCACCATTGATGTTGACGCATTTAAGGTTGCCATATATTCAAAAGTCCCTCTATTCGATCATCTTCCTTTGATCCGATGAGCATCCAAGTAAATGATCGAATTTCATATTTCTTACTGGAAGAACTAACACAATTCAAAATCTACTACCGACATGTCTTAAGTATGTCTAGCAATAAAGGTAGGACTGCAGTATTTGCCGTAGTTCTTGAGCTTGTCATGATACTTGAAAGAACAAGATTATCAAGTAGCAAAAATTGTGAATATTGGAGTTTGGGAAGTGGCATTGGTATGTTTATATCGTGCAAAATTTAGTAGCATTAGGTTCCCTGAGTATTCGAAAATTCCAAAATCTTCCCTTAGACGAAACCAAGTTCTTTTCACACAAGAATTCCCACGAGAACCACTTTTCGATCATTCTATCTACATCATGTACTAAAATGTCGGTCACATTTCCTTTTCGTGCTAGTATACTAGCAGTGTAGATGGCCGCCATTCCCCCCGGGGAATCTGGTGTGTCCCCTTGTGGTCCGTCCACCACCACCACGTCCCACTTTGTATTGTAAACTTCTTGTGGGAGATTTGTTAATGCCAGTTTGCACGTTGACAAGTTGGGCAGATGGAACTTAGGTGCACAATCTGGATTTTCTCTGGCATGCTTGAGTAGCTCGAATGCTTCAGCAGCAATAGTCTGGTACTCAACTTTGTAAACTCGAGTCTTGTTTATAGCTTTAACAGTGCTTATTTTCTCGGGATTGTCTTCAATGAAGACGGTGAATCCACCATCATTCAAGGAGGCAAGGCTCAAGTATTGAGGTTCAAGCCCAAAAACAAGAAGTTTGCAGGGAATTCTCCGAGAAACAATATCCAAGAGAAATCGATTTTCCTTTTCAGTAATAATACCTATGTTATTCCTGCAATTTGGCGACTCGAATTATGTTTGACCTAGTCCAAAAAAAGAAAATCACAATGCGACGTATGTGGTGAAACAAAAATTATGAGACTTGTTTTATTATTCTTGCGCGTGCACGTGCACATAATGTATTTTAGGGTTTCATTGTATTATTCGGTATAGACGTGCAGTCATCAAAATGCTCATCATTTGTTACATATTTGATATAGTGAATTTCTCCACCACTTTTTTCTGTTTAGGATTTCATGTAATTCCGTATATTCTTATTAATTTGTGGAAGACATTATCAATTTATGGAGTGTAGTTCGTAGAATATTAGCAAAAAGCATTTGACTATTGATTGTTTGAAATTTCCACGTTTAGACTTTTAGTTGCCAATTTCTGTTCAAACAACAAAAGATTCCAATCTTTTATTGTACGTGTTTCATTGCCATTGTTTTGTAGATAATTAAAGGAAGAATAATCAAATATTGGTCAATTTTTCTTCAAATGTCATATCACCTTCATCTTCATGTTGATTAAAAGGGTTGATGAAGAATTAAAGTGCCATGGTCCTCTATCATTTTTCAAAGCCTTGACGGACGTGAAAATGTAAACATTAGTCGAAGGATTGGCCGAAAATTACAGTAACTACAAACTAAATTTTAATTCAAAGAATATGTTCAGCTGCTAGTTAAAAATCTCAATTAATTGCTTGGACTTGACTAGTATTTGTAGAAAATGACCACTACTCACTAAAATTCAAGTTATACATGAAGTAGACATTATCGTAGTTTTTGATTGGGAGATGTAAACCACAATAGGCAAGTCGGGTGCGACGGGCTTGATTGAGAAAATGTTGGCATGAAATTCGAACTCGTGGCTTTCGATTTTCACGTTCACCCACTCCACAAACTCGACCACCCCTGAAGGGGTGATGATTGTGATAGTTGATTAGAAGTAGTGGTGGATGAAATGGTAGAAATGGGGTCAGGTTTAGGTTTTCTACGTTAAGTGCGTGGGTGTGGAAAAAGGTGTGGGGAAATGCACCTGATATTTTTTTAAAAAATACAAAAAAATAAAAAAATTTCACACTTGATTATTGAAATGAAAATTTAGAAAGTAGGAGTTGATGTAATCTCTTCTTGTTTATATACCAGATCAAGCAAGGTTTAAGGCCGAGTATTTTTGGAAGAATTATGGGCCTTTAGGATTGGGCTCAATACAAAAAGTTGTCTCAAGGAGTCATTTACTCTAGCAAACGAATCAAGGCTACAATGTAATTATCATATTCAAATCAGCCAAGATATCTAGTCATCGGGTGAATGGTTGAACCAATGAATTTTTGGTCGAACCGATGTCATTGCAAAAAAATTTCAGAATATACAAATTTTGTTTTCGAGACAAAATTAAAATATTAATTTTTTTAATAGTTAATATTCCATCTTAGAAAAGTATGCATATTTTTTTAATAAAATTAATAAATAAATATGGAAAAAAACAATAACTAGAACACAAGAACGGGCGTTGAGATTGTAGAGATGCAATATTCTTTTTCAGTTATGCTACAGGTACAGGAAAAAAATTGACATAATTTTTACAGAACAACACAATAATTTTTTATTGATTTTGTGAATGATTCCCTATATGCAGGGAATTATTCTTTTATTTTTATTTTTATTTTGAGTTGTTTCATTTTTATCTTCCTTTTTCTTTTCCTTTTTTATTTATTTTGTATTAAAAAATATTTATGTTTACCCATTTTATCCTCAAAACAGTGTCCTACATGTCGTGAATATGACATTTCAACGATAATATGGACAATTTTCTTCCCTTAGGAACAAAGTTTTTACTTATGCTAATAAGTCGGGGACCTCTGTAGCAATTCTCCCAGAAACCAATCTATACCTTTGAGGCTCTTTGAACGAGACTAGTTCACATGTTTGACAAATTTGTGTAATTTCATTGGTACAAACACGAGTCCATGTAGTACAATAATAAACGAAATCTTGTGTGATATTTTTGAAAATTAGGTTAGTATACTTTTTAGGGATACTAGACTGAACAATACCGAAAAGAAATTATTATTTATGCTATGTGTACCGAACCTTATACATAATTTTTGATCGAATTGACAAGTGGCGGTAAAAAACTAAGTAAAATATTAGGTACAAATAGATTAATTCATATTTTTATTGTATGATACTATAATATTCAAAACTCCGTACTGAACACGTATAAAGTGCAAGCTACTGTGAAAGTGATCATGAGCTACAAATATATATATATATATATCTCATATGACGTATGATCGCGAGGAGCATGGCAAGTAAAATTTGAAGTGAGAATATTTTTTTCCCTTAACCAACGATCTCTTGTTCAAGAAATTCACTAATTCAACCCTATATATTTGGATTCATTGCTTAAAATTGACTCCAAAGCTTCCTCTAGCATAGTCGAGACAGTGAAGGATTGGCCTTGCAATAATTGAAAGATGAGAAAAATATTGATCAATATATCGTGGTAGTATTGTTACTTAGTCCACATTTTGTTTTGTTAAAAAATAATATTTTGATAAAATTGATGAACTAGTGGTTGAAAAATTAATAAAAAATTGTTGATTATGATTAACTTTTTGTAGTGAAACCAAACAAGGACTTATAGTATTGTCATAATAATGAAGATTGGATTCTAATATTAATTATTGTCCCTTTGTGTGTGCAAGTAGAATCATGGGACATGTCACTGCTCCTTCATTTTTCTTGTGAATTCTTGGATTCTGTTTGCAAGTGCTTTTATATAAATTTTCAAAGGTGCATTTGGCACCTTGTGTTAGAAAGGATGGTATTAGGTGCCAAGAATTTATTAAGGATGGTATTAGGTTTAAATAAAGTACAAAGAAGAAGAATTTATTCCGAAAGTCTCCAAACCCTCACAGAATTCTTTTCGCTTAGAATTAAAAATTTGGGGCATGGAAACAGAATCCCATTAAAAAGAAGAAAGGTCAAAAAGTAGATTTTGACCATCTACAGTAGAAACTCTAGAAAAGGAATCCCAATGTCATCAAAATGACTATTATTTTACTTTAAATCAAACTACAATCCCATATTTACACAACTGGGTCTGTGCACATGGAATTTTGAGTTCGATTTGGCATACAGACTGACAGGAAAGAAGAAAAATAAGCATACTTTAAGTCAATTCGAAATAACTGATAAGGTAGAAAGAAGAGGTGGTCAGTAAACAAAGTGGGCAAGAACAAGAAACACCAACACATCTTCATCTCACTTTCTCTCCTTTTCATGTTGTTAACTCTCTCTTTTACTGTAACCAAAAAGAAAAGCAAATGGCTAATATATAAAGAGAGATAGGGCCAAAGGTGCAATGCGACATACCAACGAGATCGAAGAGACTGATGGTACAATGAATAAAATTGTAATTTTTCTTATTAATATTATTCAGTACTTGCTATCTAATGCGGTCATAAATAACCAAGATGTTTGGAAAATCTTATCTTAACAAAAAGAATTTCATTACCTGTACAACATTTTCTGTAAGCTGTACATTTCATTATTCAAAGCCCAACTCCCATACCGCTGAATCTTCTCCTCTCTCAGGGAAATACTTAATCTTTTCCCTATACATATCTTTCAGATCTTGGCATTCCTTGGTAACCACAAAAAATTACTACCAAAAGAAAGAACCCTAAAACCAATATTCCTCCCACGCTGGATGTACAAACTTCAATGACTGATCCACAAAATTCAGCCATCTTCAAACAGCACAATATAACCCCATACTGAAAAAATCCCGATCATGCTAGCTGGCAATTTATTAAGCCCAAAAAATATGTTTTCCTGAGAATGGCATCTAGTTCCGGGCGTGCTATTGCTCTAATATTCCAGGGTTCGAGATTCAAATAATAATCTTTTCAGTTTATTCACCTTTCTGCTACAAAGATTCTGCCTACAAAATCTCTAAACCGTTTGGAATATAGCTTTGGATCGACTGCTGAGATTGAGATAGGATCAACCTGCAAAGATTTATAGGCACGCTCGAGTTTCTTGCTGATATCATAGTCTTGCAAAATGTCAATGATCCCAAAGTACAGGACTACTTCATAGATTTCACCCCTGCAGGGAGGGGCCAAATTGCTAATTCCATACTGATCAAAGTCACTCCTTCGAGCCACTCGCTCTGCTCGTGCAGGCATGTTTGCCCCCAATCTGATCAGTGGTTTCCTGATAAAGAACCGTAAAGATCCACCAAACTAAGTGGAATTCATCCAAACAATACATGACAAAGAAATAATACAATCAATGACACCATGAACATAACTTATAAGGTTAATCTACTTCCGAGTATTATCTGATGGAAAGACACCAAACTTTGAAGCTCAATACTCAATCTCATTTTCTTAAATCCAGGAAATGTGGAAATAGCTTCAACCCCTGATGATATCTAATTGCAATTACAAGTTTCCAGCAATACAAATTTTAAATCTGATATATTAGAACTTTTGGAGTGTTTATGATTATAATTTCCAACAAAAAAAGATAATTGCATACCGTCCAGCTAGAATCCGATCCATGTCCTGTAGTTCTGCTTCAAGGAAACGACAGCCGCGCATGAACTTCTCATTTTGATATGAATCTCTTTTTCCTGAACAGCAATTCCATTCACTTGATATTCTTCCTGAACACAAATTAATATATCACATGGGAAATTATTTTTGACTAAATGATAAATTACCTGTACGCATTACAAATGGGGATAAACCCATCTTGTCCCTAGTGCTATCATCGCGAAAATGAAGGCCAACTAGGAGACTGTAATCCATAATTCTCTCTGCCTCCAGAAACTCACAATCTCTATCAATTTGTCTGTTAAGAATTTACAGAATTAACAAGATGCCCGGATGCTAAAACAGAATAAGCATAGAGTACAAGAAGGAAGCCCATACTAACTTGATTAATTCTTGGTACCAACTTCTTTGGATGCGAAACACAAAATTGAGGTCAAGGTCCTTAAGAGTTGTAGTTTCATCAATCTCTCCCTTGGCCTTATCAGTTGTGCGGCCATGGGATGACCCTTTCAAATCAAACCTTCTATGGATTCGATATTCTGAGCAGAACAAATTTCCCATCACAATGAACCTCGTCTGATTTCAATAAGGTGACAAGATATTAGTTACATGGCAGGCAGTTGTACCACAATTGTAGAATTGAATTGTTCAACAACGGCAACATACCTTGACACCACCGACTGGTTTGACACAGTGGACTCCATAAAACTTGGTGACAAGGGAATTTTCATAACGGTAGACATGCTCATAGTAACTAGGAAGCATCTTAATAAGCACCTGGAGAAACAAATTACCACACTTAAATTTGCAAACATAATCGACCACAGTTCATAGTTTAGTCCAACTAAAATTCTAGATTCAACAAGAAAGCTCGCACGAGGTGCAAGAAAGTTCACATAATGTGCAAAACTAATATTTTGATTGCTACTAACGTTGTCATTATCCTTAATCAAAATTTCGTAAAGTTAACAAGTCAATGAAGCAGGCAACTAACCTTGACTTCAGATTTCTTTACTGTCTTAATCATAAATCGGTCATCTTGTGTTAAGTAAAAGAAGCTTCCACTCTTCCCAGGAGATGAAAACTCTCTCAGAGCATCATTTCCACAAATTGCCAGCATATAATCCGCGGGATCTACTTGAAATAGCTCCCTCAAATGCCTGATAGCCCAGTTATTAAATCATCATTTAGAATTCCAATCCAATGAGGAATCAATACTAAAGCCCTTATTGTAATATAATCCTTATTAACCAAGTCATTTCACCAATATGCATCTATACAATAGAATATTGAAAATTAGAATTTTCATACATTCAATTACCAAGGAATAAGAGAGAGTAACAACAATACCTAAAGACCACAGGACAATAATCCTTCCACCGGAACTCCACAGACTGGTGGGGTGGAGTCATCTTTGATCCTTCTGGAGGAAACTTAGTCCAAAACTTCTCATTAGGATCAAAATCACCTGGCTTAAGATCCCGTAATATGGAAGCTTGCTTCCCTATTGAATACCTAAAGCAAAATAATGACCAACTTCGAGTTAGAACAAAACCTTGAGCCTCAGATATTTGCAAAAACTAATCTTAGAAAACCATTCTAATAAACATTTAATTTATCTTACCTAATACCCACTTGGAGATTGAGCATCAGTTCGTAATTTTTATGTCCCTGAGATATCATTTGCCCTGGCTTCTTCACTTCCCCACTAAAACAACAGGGGTTCCTCCTAAGCTTCCAAATCCCATCGCAATCCAAACCAAATGCATCCCTATACAACATAGAAGCCTCAACATTGTGGATAATATCGCACGTAATGTCCCCATCCTCGCCATCTGAATCCCAAATACATATCCTCGGAAAACTCTTCTCCATCAATACTCCATCCACAGACGACCTCTTCTTCCCAGTACCCCCTATTACTACACTCATAGTCTGGTCCCCCACTACCATCAATGGCGACAATTGATTAAAATACTCTTTAAACCCCTCGTTCCCATTTTTGTTATGAGCAGGGTAAAACGTACCATTTAAGACTTGATTACCATTGCTGCTTTTACTTGAGTCTTTAGACCAGCTGCCAATGTAGCAACTCCCATCAGGCCATGTGAAAACTCCATCGCCCTTTGGAATCCCACTATCCCAATTCCCATCAAACCTATTCCCATTGTTCCAAACCAAAACACCCCTCCCATGAATCATTCCACTCTTCCACTCCCCTTTATACTCGTTCCCATTCTTCCACAGATACCTCCCTTGCCCATCTTGCAAGTTCTTCTTCCACTGCCCCTCGTAGTAATCCCCATTGCTGTAATGCTTCACTCCATACCCATGCTTCCGATCCGCAGACCACGACCCCTTATACATATCTCCATCGGATCCTTTATAAGTGCCCAACCCCTCCATCCGACCCGATTTGAATTCACCTTCAAAGGTTGCCCCCGATGGCCAGGAAAACTTACCCTTCCCGGAGGCCTTACCCCTTTTCCAGTCCCCCTCATACATGCATCCGTCCTTCCACAAGTACTTTCCGGGTCCGTGTGGCGTATTGTTAACCAAAACTCCGATATACAGATCTCCGTTCTGGATGCGCTTTTCGATTATACTTTGCGCTACTCTACAGGTTGGAGATATAGTGCTTCCCGATGTTGTTCTAGTGGTATCATGGGTGACCTTTCGGCTGGTGGCTTGGGGTTTGCTTCTTGGAATAATGATAACTGATTTTGGCGTAGTGGTGGTTGTAGTATTGGGGATAAAATCTATGCATTTTTCTGTTTCTCTCTCTAATTTTCTTGCCTCGTGCTTTGCTTGCTCCGACTTTTTCTCGTCATTTTCTTCAAGCGAGGTGGGCTGTATGTATAATATCGTCTCGGTCATTTTTCTTCGAGGAAATGAGGATTCTATATCTCTGTAAACGAAAATGTAAATTATGGGTTTGTTAAACTATGCCAGAAATGTCGATAAACGGCCGGAAAATCCATCTCCGGCGACATTTCTCAGTCCTGCTATAATTTTCACTCTGTGTACCTATAATTTATAGGTCGCCAGAGAATTGGAGAAAACACCATGAGATGTTCCCACAGGATTGTGAGGGGGTAAATAGTGAAGAATCATAACAAACAGAAGATATGTAGAGAGAGAAAAAGAAGAAAACAGGAAACTGAAAAGGCAAGAGATAGAGATGTGAATGGACGAATGTACAGTTCTCTATCAATTTTTTGTTCTTTTTTGAGGGGAGATAAATGTGTGTTATTTCAAATAGGTTTGAACTTGCCTAGGGAAAGTTGCTCATCTATCAAATTTGACATCAAATTTCACATTATCAAGAGGTTATAACTTTTTACACATTAATTTTAACAATTTTTAAACAATCAATTATACAGATTTCGTCGGTGTCAAACTATTGTATACAGTGTACAACTAGTTTAATTCATTCTTGTGTATATAAATCTCACTATTACTATAGCTACAATCTGGATTGACAGTTTCGTTGATATTGCGTGAGGTGGTCAACATTTTTATCCTTAATTTTAACAACATTTAAAATAATTAGCGGCATAGATTTTGACAACACACACGATACCAACAAAAAATGTCATAAAGAAACGTACAAATAGCAAAATTCATACACACACACACAATAATTTGGCATGCAATCTTCCTACATATACATTCAGATTTATACCATATCTTATCGAATTTACACTTCACATAATTTCACATCATCTTTCGCATCTCATATATTTAATCCAACTATCACAATCTTACGACGTCACCTGTCTATCAATAAGGGTGTCAAATTACATATACAATAGCTTAATTATTTGGCATATTTGCCACCTAATTTAGATATAGCCTAACTTGAAAGTCAGATATATTATTGTTGTTTGTCTATCTTCTTTAATTGTACTATATCTGTATATCTTCTTTAATAGTATTTGATTATATGTGTAGGTAATGATTTGAAATTGAATTTACATGACATCGTCATGCATCTATCTTCTTTAATTTATACTTGATTTTGTGTCGACTATAAGCTGGCCTTCAATCGAATAGTTAGAGGAACGTTGTTAATCTAATTACATGTAGTCTAGATAGAAACCTAATTTGAAAATCGAGAAATAGTTGTTTTCTTCTATAAGCTTGTTGAATTTGAATAGTTCGGGGAACGCTGCTGATCAACACACATATACACACAATAATAACATGTTTGATGTGTAAAATTGTTAGTAAATAGTAAATTGGTGTCACGCATTTAAAAAAGGAATGTTATTGAACACAATTGGTACTTAACATCAGTCTAAATATCTATTAAGCATTATAATAATCGAACATCTCAAATGAGAATATATGATGTAAGCTATTAGTCGACATAGAATTTTTGTTGTTTGAGTAATGTTTCTAATCAGTGCACTTAGTGAGCTAAACGAATATTGGATAGAAATTATTAAACCAAAAAAAAGGAAGTTAAATCGTTATCTATTATACCGTCTAATTCTGATTGGTATTCATTACCAAACATGCCCTGGAAAAATACAAGCCCGGGTATAACATCTATTTCTTGCAGATTTTCTTGTTTTCCTGACGAATATACCCTTTGATTGGGCAAAAATTTACATACAAACAGAAATTTCCTTCTCTCTCGATCTCATCGCGACGTGACGGAATTGCCTAGACAGTGCAAAGGGCATAACATGGAAAGCCAGTCATATGTGATTAAAAAGAAAAAAAAAATGTTTTTAATTAATTAATTATTTTTGTAATTATTTGTTTGATCCTTTGATTCTTGATGCTTTTCCTTTTTCTAAATGTTTTTGAAAACACGAGGTTTGACTGTACTTTTAACATAGAGCTTTGATACACGCTTTTAATTTTGTGAGATTATACAACCGGATTGAATAATAATTCCAGCGATTTAATTTATTAATTGTAGAATCAAAAGCTCTGTTCTCCTTACAATTTTCAAGTTGTTTTCTGTTTTTCGATTTTTCAAAACAGTGAAAACGCGCTCTCTTTCCTATTTTTGAAAACGCGTTTTTGAAAATAAGTTAACAATTTACAAATGAAACACTTTCAGTTATAATCAAGTTAAAATCTTCAAAATGCATTTTGGGTATTTTCAAAATAATTTTTCAAAATGACAAAAAGAACTCATTTTCAACAATCTTAAAATGAACACTCAAAACACAAAACCCAAAATAAATTCAAAACTCAAAACACAAAACTAAAACACAAAGAGAACAACCTCAAAGTTTTTTTAGTATAAGAAAAAGTCGTGTTATACTAATTTATAACTAATAATACAACAATTAGTTTTAAATCATGGTTTTTAAGGTAACCATGTGATTTGCATTGTTACTTGGCAATGTTTGGTTCATAATTTTTTAATCACATATTTATTGATTTTTATCATCAACTTAAAATTTTGTTTTTATCCACACCATGTGAAAATTTCTACTCTTAATTTTCTTCAACTTTATAATATTTGACTGTTCATATCTCCTAAAAAAAGTCGTTAGTTCTTGTTTATGTGAATTATTAATTTTTTTTTTCACTACTCAATTTAAATTTGAAGCGATAGAAAGGTTATGATGACATCATGTGGATATATTTGAAAAATAAAAATAGTATTCAAGAAGATGATTGTGTAATTAACTTAAGTTGGATTGAGTTGGCCAAGCTATTCTTCTCACGAGACTTGAATGACGGCTGAATAAGATAGTTTGGACATCTTCCTCCGCCTTTTGCATATGGGATTCTTAAGTTGTTGTTCTCCGATCGAAGACACGCATGCATTATTGACTTTTCCTCCTTTTTTGTTGTTCTCTTCCTCAATGATAGATATTATGCATTACTCTCGCCGGTCGTATATACACACACATAAATATCGTGGAGTTTTATTAGTTGTCAATCCCCGTACATACATTCTCATGTCTACTAACTATGGAAAAAAAATCCAACTTAAAAGGAAAGGAAAGAAAGAAGAAAACCAAAACTAACTGATATATATATATATATATCAATATCAGTCTGTAATAAAAGAAAAAAAAATTATCCTCCTAAACTCTGTCTCTAGTCATCTACTTGATGTGTTGAGTGCTAAAGAAATCAATCTGACATAACTGGACAACGAAAATAACAATATTATTAATTATGAATACAATCTAAAGCAAAAGTTGAGATGGCCGAGTTGGTCTAAGGCGCCAGATTAAGGTTCTGGTCCGAAAGGGCGTGGGTTCAAATCCCACTCTCAACATTTCCTCTTAATTTTTTGCCCTTCTCTATTTCTCCATACAGAGTGAAAAATAAATTTATATATATATTTTCGGTTTTTTATACTTTTGTGGTAAATACAAGAAATGCATATTTAATTCTATTTATTAATTTATTTTTGTTTATGTGATTCAAAGTTAAATTTTGTATACGTGTGTATATATCTCATCAAATATTTATAAAATAAATTTACATCACAAGAATAAAACTATATCAATAACTCATCACAAAATGTAAAATTATTTGTCGACTTTCGAATTTGGTAGGATCTATATGCGCAAACAGATCTCCACTCTTCTATCCTCCACGTAATTTTACTTCCACACTTAAATACACATTAGAAGCACAAATTGAGACTTCTCCAAGCAAAGACATAGGAGGAAAGTATTTAGTGTGGTAGTGGAGAAGAAATGTGAGAATAGAGTGGATGTTTGGATTTCTAGGGCTGAGAAATACCAATTTGTGAATATTTATGGACAAAAGAAAGCAACTTACCATTTTGATGTTTGACACGTGATATCATCCCAATGAATTACGAGTCAAACTCAATGATGTCACATTCTAACCTTTGTAGGCATGTGATTTCCCACGCATTGTTAGATCAAAAAGGGTGATTTGATTCTCAATCGTCCCACATCAATCAAATTGTACGTGACTTAATATATTAAATTACAACTTGCACAATGCACGAGGATTCGACCTCAATCGCATTGAATTAAAGAGACCCACTTCACATGGTCAAAGGTCAAGTATCTCCCCATCAGTTTCTTGTTAGCAAATTGATGCTTGTTGATTGTCCATCATCAATTTGAGGGGGGGTGTCAATGAGATTACAAAGATCACGAATATCACACTTATTCTAATTGATTGTAATTATTGTAATTAGATTATTACTATAGTTAGAATTACCATATTTGGATTGTACACAAATTCTATTTAATCAAAGGATCCTCACACGGAGAAGGTATTCAGCCTAATTTTGACATGCATTACCTCTAAGAGGTTTCTTCTAGGAAAGGCTCGACGGTGACTCCGTAGAGGCCATGAAGCCCGCTCGCATTACATCTTACTGGGCTACGATCCACGTGGCCTATCACCATGAGATAGAGACGTAACCCTAATATATTAAGTTCAATCGCTTCTTAATAAAAACTTAATCTTTTCACCCACAAAAAAAAAGGACAACAGTTCCACTCGCAGCCGTCCAATTTCTGCTCTAACAAAATTTTCCCTATTTTAAATATACAATTTGTACATAATCAAACCAGTTTCAAAATTTTCGGTCAAATCAATTGGTCAGGTCGAATCTGATTTTTATAATGTTAAAAAGGATGACCATCTTGCCATATTAAGGTTTTGCTGCTTTGTATTGACATGGACATGTAGCAATTCTCATTGCAACCAAAGACTAGGACAGGGACAAAGATTTCATTCAATAAAATTATATTACATATAAACCCAAAACTTCTCATTTTTTAACCATACATTCTCCCCATCAAATCAGTATTCCAAAATACATTTTTTGCAAAAAAATGAAACAGGTGACAAAACCACAAAACTACCCCAGTAATTCCTCAATCTAAAAATAATAATAAAACAAGCATCAACAATATCCTAGCATGTTTGGTTCTTGTTAATAAACAATGATGCAACCAACATCATCCCTATTCTTGAACATTTTATCATCATTGAAATCATAGAGAATATATAGAAACTATCCACCATGCAATGTCGAAATGAAAACGACGACGTCCTTCTCTTCCAGCACTGTGTCAAGCTGTCCGCTTAGTTCCCAGTCGCAATCATTCACAAGGACTAGAACTCCTGGCCTCCTGCATGCAAAACAAAAGATTAGAGGAAATGTAATCACTTCTATTCATTTTGAAATGAGCACACACTTGTGATAAAAATGTTGATGCTAATAAAATCAATTTGGATAAGCTACCAATTTAGATTGATATATTACTTTTGATACGCACACTGGAGCAAACCCATAAAAATGCCAGTTTCCTCCCACTCTAGTGGGAGAGTGTTCCCCTTGTGATGATATTTACGATGGATTGTTTGAACAATCCCAAACCCATTAATCCCAGGTTTTCTCCCACTGTAGTCCGAGTGTTCCCCATGTTTGCTACTTTTAGATTTCATAAATTGCCATCTTTTTCATGGAAAAAAAAAGGAAAAAATAAACACAATGGACAGGGGACTGGTGCAGAGGAGAAGGGAGCAGGGCATTGTAATGCAAACAACTATGTTTATGAAACCACATGTTCCATGATCAAATACAAGTCTTAAAATTCTTTTAAGTGGGTGCAAAAAATATTTAATAACAAGATTACATTGAAAAAATTTGAAATGGAGTTAGGTGTTCATCGAATTTTTAATATGCTAATAGGTTCTCGTGGATTTCATTATCAAACTGCTTACATTATTATGATTACTCTTGTCAAAGGTTCAAATCAATTCAGGAAANAAAAAAAAAGGAAAAAATAAACACAATGGACAGGGGACTGGTGCAGAGGAGAAGGGAGCAGGGCATTGTAATGCAAACAACTATGTTTATGAAACCACATGTTCCATGATCAAATACAAGTCTTAAAATTCTTTTAAGTGGGTGCAAAAAATATTTAATAACAAGATTACATTGAAAAAATTTGAAATGGAGTTAGGTGTTCATCGAATTTTTAATATGCTAATAGGTTCTCGTGGATTTCATTATCAAACTGCTTACATTATTATGATTACTCTTGTCAAAGGTTCAAATCAATTCAGGAAAAAAAAAAAAAAAA
>CAIGRL010038452.1:0-14111 GCA_903798325.1 Fraxinus xanthoxyloides
TTTTTTTCCAAAATATATTTCTCTCTCTCGTCAACTACACATTATTCAATATAATAATATTACACACAAATCCAAAACTTTTCCTTATTTTTTAACCACACATTCTTCATCAATCTACTATTTCAAAATGCATTTTACACCAAAAAGGGGCTCAAATAGGCCCTAAATGTGGCCTCGAGACTAACCGTACTTAGTGTGTCTCGTACGGAACAAAATGGTTGGTAGGAGCATCAAATAGTAAATGAATCTTTTGAGCCAAACTTAACCAATCTTGATTGCTTTTTTTTGGATATTTTCTTTTCAACTAGCTTTATGAAACTTATCTTCACTGCGTGATAACACCTAACACGTTATGTAAGGCCAAAGTCCAGATTGTAATGCACTTAATTGCTTATTGAAGTTGTTTTGGTATTAACATTACAGCTTTGATATTAAAGCTAAATGTTTGCTCGAGGAATTATAGATTGCTTTGATAATCTCGTGTTTTCAAGTGTCAAAAGTGTCTTGGTTACAGATCTATATGAGAATGATTTTTTAATGGTTATAACATATGAATATTGCTGCCAATTATTTTATGCATTTGGCTTAATTATTGACGCTTACAGTGATTGGGGACACCGATAAACTGACATAATAATCTTGATGGCCTTCTAATGCACGAGTGTACATGGCATTTCTTTGCTTCAAAGAATCATGACAGATTGTTTGAAATTAAAGGCCAATTTTTAGTTTTAGAAGGCAAATTCCTTCTCAACAATGGATATGGAGCTCTTTCAGCTAATTGTGGTGAAACATGCATTCCCCTGCATGTGATAGAAATTTCTTAGTTAGTAATCTGGAACATAGGTAAAGATGAGTTGTCCCCCAGTTTTCAATTTTTTTCCAAACTCAGGTTATTTCCAATTAATTCTTTGGATCAACCATTATCCTGTAAGGATCAATAATTGAACAATACTCCAGTCATATAGCTGACAGTCATATAATAACCTTAGTTTATTCTTTTTATAGTAGCATATTTTACTGAAACTCTGGAACTGAAAATGGAGCCAATCACTCCTTGAGACTGAACATAAACGTGGTCTCAGCAGATAGATGTTAATATAATGAATTAGGATTCATGGATTTGCCCTTTAAAGTCCGACTGTAAGGTGAATCAATCAAACATCAACCCATGAGATGGTAAATTTCTGAGGTGGAGTCATCAGAATTTATGCCAGTGAGGTCCATATTAGGGTCAGGATTTACTTCACATCATTAGTAAGTTTTCTTCTGTTTTACTCCCTTTTTAATGGAATTAAAACAGTAATAGTCATTCTTCCTTTGTCTTGGACGCCTCAAGCACATGTTGATGATGCCATGCATCAGGAAAAATTGCAGCCATGGTCCGAACATTTGGGGTCGTTGGAAGTTTGGTCCCCAACCTTCTTTTTCTGGAGCAAGTTGGATAATTTGGACTGCGTCATCCAAAATCAGGTGTTAAATTCATTAAAAAGACAATTCTGCCCTCAAGTTTAGTTAAGCAAAAATTAAAGAAGAAAAAGGAAATTGTAAAAAAGAGAGGGGCACTTCATAAGTTGGACGTTGGGGAAGGGGGATGACTGGGCTGGACAGGGGGGGAGGAGACAGGGTGCTTCATAAGTTGAAGGTTGATGACCTAAATGCCATAAAAAGTTGGGGAAGTTTCTTATTAACAGTACACCTTGCTCCTCTTCCTGCTCCTTCTGTTACTTTTAATAGAAAATATCGGTACAAGAAGAAGAACTCAATGTCAAATTCTCATAACCCTTGCTCAATGTCTCTAACAAACTCTATCATGTTGCCAACAAACTCCCACCTTCTTATGTCCTGGCATCTCTCAGGTACTATGTTTAGCATGTTAAGCCTGGGACTAGTTTATCCGTTCCCATACTTTCCATCTTATTTGAAAACAACCTTATCAGTTTAAGAGACAAAGCTTGCCCATGACCCTTCCTGTCTAAAGCTAGGATGTGTTCAATCTATCCATACCTAACAATTCAATCTTGTATTTTTTTCACTACTTCCATCGGGGCCCTAGCCTAACTTTTGAAAGACTTCAGACTTCTCTTCTGAAAAAACACGGCACCAGAGCTTATAGTTGCAGCTTACATTGAAATCTCATTTTAATTGTGCATCACAAATTGTCAAGCAATTTAATGGACATCCAAATTCAGTGTAACCCAACAAAAAGCATTGTAGGGAAAGGATTTGCTAACATGGAACCCTAAAGATGATGAGCATAAAGATTTTGAATCAAGGTGCGCAAGAATTGGAAGATACCTCATTGAGTGAAATTGATGTGATGAAAATGAGCACGTAGGCTTAATGAGATAACTTTGGCACTCGTATACAATAGTTATCCTCAGTCTTTATGCATATGTGTACATTGTTTAGGTTGGATTTCAGGTTTTTATTCCATGGGAGATCATTTTAACGAGCTCCAGCATATAGTTTTGGGCTTTAAGGTGGTGAAAATTAAGATGATCAATGGAGTTGTATGCTTTGTTCTTAGGGATGTGATGAATCATAAAAGCAAACTGCCTCAACTGTCTCGAGGAACAGAGAAGTATGGTAGACTGGTATTTTGAGAACGAATTTCTTTCAACTGGCAGTATATACTTGCATTGCTGCCTTTTCCTTTCTGGTTTTTTGAAGGCATTTTCTGCCGTGTATATATTTACTTTAATTTCTGTGTACTAGGAGTGTGTTTATGTTCGCTTGTGCTTCTTGTTCTGATTCTGAGCCAAACATATCTTTTTATTATCCGCCATCTTTACCTGTACTTCATGAATGAACAACAGGAGCATGTGGAAGCTGTCCTAGCTCAACCACTACCATGAAAATGGGTATCGAAAGAGTTCTCAAGGAAAAATTTGGAGACACAATCAAGGATATTTGCCAAATAAATGATGAACAAATTAGTGAGACAACCGTTGAGGTCAGTTTATATCTAATCTTTGTATGTACGATAAATAAATGCCTCAAGACTTGAATACGGTACGTCTCACATTCAGCTTACTTAAATATGTACAGGCAGTGAATGGTCATTTAGACATTCTGAGACCAGCCATTAAGAATTTTGGTGGGAGTGTGGAAGTGTTATCGATCACGGAGGGGAATTGCCAAGTAAAATACGAGGGACCTGATTCAATTGGATCGGGAATTAAAGCGGCTATAAAGGAGAGGTTTCCTGATATTGTCGATGTCGTGTTTACTAACTAGAGGATAATATTTTTGCCTACTTTCATGAAGGCATTTTTTCATGGCTTTGGAGATTAAATTTTGGCAGTTTTAAGTGCCAGGAATGTAATTCTACGTACATATACCTTGTACCTAAGAAATTCCCTTGAACTAAGTAGCTCGGATAAGGGCAAGAGTTGAATAAAGACTCCTTTTGACATAAAAATATGTTCTGTTCATTTCTGCCGACATTGACAATGCTTTATTCCTTGAGATAAGACAGTCACTGTTGGTTTGGTTTTAAGATTTGAAGCACACTACACTCATATCATGTGGGGTTTGCGCATTTTTTATTTTTTTTACACAGTGGGGCCCACCCCTTTGTGAGATTTCTGGTGCATTTATGTGGATTAATTTCTATACAATTGGTAAAAACCTTAAGATTTTACGAAAGTCAGAAGAACAGCCGCTAATTTGTCATTTTGCCGCTATATTGGCAGCAATTTAACTACTAATCACGTTTGTTCATGTCATGTCACCAACTTAATTACCATTGATCCGTCTTTGAGACATAAATGCTTAGGATTATTCAGGGCATGTTTGGGTCGGATGAAAATATGATTTTAACTTAAGTTAAAGTTAAACATTAATATTAATTATATCTTTCATAGGTCCCACATCTTTTCAATCACGCATTTCAAAAATTTCTATCACAATCTTTCTAAAAATCTGATTTTAATCCACACAAAACACCTTAAACTATCCACTAATTCTCATCAACAAAGAGGGAAAAATGGTCTCTCTATCTCGATAAATATTGCAATCGCATTTACATATGCACCCTGCCGGCTGCGGGGTTTGTTTATGATGATTTGACTTTTATAAATAAACAGAAGTAAGTAATTCTTTTCAATTGAACGATGAAACATGCCATCTTATGTCAATTAACGATAATCTTGATTGATAATGAATAAATCAACTTGATAAATATGTTAAATATGACAATACAAAATTATAAAGAAGATGGAGAACTTTTCCCCTTGGGCGTTCGGGACATTCACTTAGGCATGAATATTCCAATTGAGAGGAGACAAACCGCCGCTACCATGTCAATTGTCAGGTTTGCTTCCTTAGACATTTCATACAAACATTGCCGCACGTGAAATTCTTGGTGCTATTAATATATAAATGTAAATTTTTAAACTATATTTTTGTGGACTTTATTCCTAAGTGGATAAATTGTTAACAAGCAATATATTTTATTTTATTTTATTTTTTTAAAAAAATAAGTATAATATTTAATTTTGAATATCTTCAATAATTGTAGAAGACCTCCTCCTTTTACAATTCATCCAAGACTTGAAGAATTCTTTGTATATTTGCTCCCCAATAATTGTTGTATCTTGATGTATGGATGTTATGAAGAGTTATATGATGTACAATTCATCTCTATGATTTTTCTATTGTGGAATCTTTCCCCTCTTTTTTTATTTCTATTATGTATGTATATAACTTTGACTATGAGTATCATTCTATAACAGCGACCTAATTTAAAAACCGCATAACTTTTATTTTACAGCTCCAGATTAATTCCCTTTACATCAATCGTCTTTAAATTTGATGTTTAACCTATAAAACTAATATGAGTGAAACCAGTCCAATTAATCGATTATTAAGTAAATTCAAGAGTTTAGGTAATTAAATGTGTAAAATATCAATCAAGATAATATCAAAGTAGCTAAACAAATCTTGTTACTATTTATTTTGTGCACGTAAAAATGAATTGAAACTATATTTGAAGAGTTGCATTGAGTTAATTTTTCTTTGCAAACCACTTTTCTAACTAAACATAACTAGCATGTTCCTCTTGTAACTTAATGTATTGTAATCTTGTGGAGTTAGAGGTCCTTATCAAGAACATATATTGTTTAATAACTTTTGCAATTTTCTATTGAATTAAGCTAGTCGTACACCATTTTTTTACGTCAAGTTTGACACCCATTGTGTGTAGGAAATCTAGTCATTGATTGAAAAGAGTTGTTAAAATTAATATATAAAAAATTGTCAACACATATGATATCAAATTTGATGCACATGTAGCGAGATTGATTTCTATTAAGTAGTGTACCCCATATGTTCTTTAAACTTTTAGAAAGGTCGTCGCGCCCCCCCCCCTCCTCCCCCCCCAGTGCCTATATAAATTCAGAATAATACTCTTCATTCCTCTCTCAATATTGGGTTCATTGCAAATCATCCGAGTCTTTAGATTTATCCGTGTTAACCCTTCTTCAAGCATCACTCGCCCCTCGCCCTTCCTAATAGTTTAACGAATATGGTTAAGCCTTCTGCAATTCCATTTCGAAGTACAAAAACTAGAGCCCTCAGAATTCCAGTCATAGATCTCTGTCTCGACAGGTCTCAACTGTTAGAGGAAATCGTAAAAGCAAGTGAAGAATATGGTTTCTTCAAGGTGGTTAAACATGGAGTTTCCAAAGATATAATTTCCAGAGTTGAGAAAGAAGGTTTAGAATTTTTCTCAAAACCTGCATTCGAAAAACAACGAGCTGGACCTCCTACTCCCTTTGGCTATGGCTGCAAGAATATAGGAGTCAATGGCGACAAAGGCGAGCTTGAATATATTCTCCTCGAAGCCAATCCTCAATCTATTTTTGAAAGATCTAAAGCCATTTCCAACAACCCAAACAACTTCAGGTAACTTATAGTCCATTTCAATTGTAATGCATGCAGTAGATATTTATTTTAAGGTTGCAAAACTAACTTTTCAACCCTTCAAAGCTCAAACCAGAAGTTTCTGTACATGCTTACGATAGACTAGTCCCATGTACACTTTTTTTTTTTTTTTAATCAAAAGTTCGACACTAACACAGTTTTTTTATTTTTTAATAATAGGGGTGTGTTTGAGCCACATTATTTTGGAAGAATGTATTCTGGAATAATAGATTGACAGATAATATATGTTTGAAAAAGAAGGAAAAGTTATTGATGTGATGTAAAATATTATTATATTGAAGAATGTGGTTGAAAATGAGTAGAAGAATGAAAATGAAAAAAATAATGTATACCAAACAGGGGCTAAATATATACGTTTGGGATGAGTGAACTGATGTTCTATATTTGCATTTTGTTGCAGTTGTACTGTAAATGATTATATCCAAGCAGTTAAGAATCTGGCAAGTGAGATTCTTGATTTGGTGGCTGAAGGGCTTCGGGTCAAAGACAAATCCCTATTTAGCAAACTTATTAGAGACGTGAATAGTGACTCTTGCTTCAGGATTAATCACTATCCTCCAATTAGTACTATTGACTCTTCAGTACCCAACTTGATTGATGAGCAATATTCTTGCAATGTCAAACCAACTCGTATTGGATTTGGAGAGCATTCTGACCCTCAGATCTTGACAATCTTGCGATCCAACGATGTGAGTGGCCTACAAATTTGTTTGCGTGATGGTTTGTGGATCCCTGTTCCTCCTGATCCCAATCACTTCTTTGTATTCGTAGGCGACGCCTTGCAGGTTAGCAACATCTTTCCTTGCACATGAATTAAGAGCATGTTTGGTAGAGCTAGAAATTCAATTAAAATTGAAAATATAGCCATTATTGGGTGTTACTTGTTTAGTAAAAGTCAACAATAACGACTATATTTTCAATTTTAATTGAATTTTTAGCTCTATCAAACACGCTATAAATTAGTGCTTATAAAGTCACATTAGCGTGGGTTTCGCATCAATAGTTAGAATATTTCATACGAAGGACTAATACATCTTTTGTGAATAGACGTCTAGAAAAGTTGCTTCTTTTTGGAAAGTGACACGTAGTGACTCATGACATGCCTTGAAGCCCTTCTCCATATATTCTTTCGATCTTGAAATTGACAATCTTTGGAACATCGTCTATGAAAATCTTACAAAGATTGATGCAGTAGTTGTCTTTTGCTGCTAACACAAGTCAATGAAGTCATACTGTGAAATGTGCAGGCTTTGACAAATGGAAGGCTTGTGAGTGTTAGACATCGGGCCCTAGCGAACTCGGTAAAGCCAAGAATGTCAATGATGTATTTCGGAGCTCCACCCCTCAATGCATGTTTATCTCCTATACCACAAATGGTCTCGTCCCAAAATCCTCGTCTCTACAAGCACTTCACCTGGGGAGAGTACAAGAACGCCGCATATTCCTCACGTTTAGCAGACCGTCGTCTAGACTTGTTCAAATACCAACCGTAAGTCGTACATGCAAGTAAACATGGTATTCATGATGGCAATATGCCATTGCGAAAGGCATGAAATTCGTCATAAAAGTGTATATATACATGATAGAAGTTTGTTGTTTGTTGCTGGATGATCACAATTTGTTACACCTCACAGCTGAGGCTCAAGTCAAAGTGCCACACAACAATTTACGTAGGCAGAAAAGTTAACAAAGACCTAACCGATCAAATCTAATGAAATCATGTGCATGGCCGAAGCCCTTACTCTGAAGCATCACCTAAATGATCGAAGTGCGTGAGTCCAAAGTACTACATAAGAGAGATGGAAGAAGCCGAAGCTCTTTACTCAGAGAACCAATACAAGCTTCCTCTTGCTGAGGCCCTCAATTCACTTGAAGCTCGTGAAGTTGAAGCTGTCTCATACAAGATCCTTATGCAATTTTTAGAAGTGATTTATGAAACGTTTATAATATATAATGTCAAGTGTGTTAGCATGTTGTATGGGGTGGCCAATTCATTGTCAATGTATTAGTTGTATAATAGGCGGTGATGTGAAGCCTTAGTTAAGGAGTTGAGATCACGTGACTCTGATCCATCGGATACCATGTCGGCTGAAGCATTGTAAATAGAACCACTTTGTAACTGAAAAGGGGTTGGATTTTTAGACTTTGGGCTCTTGAATTCTTGATAAAACAAGTCATCTTATAAACACTTATTATACAGTATTCCCTCTCTTTATATAGTGGAGTTTGATCTTTTAGTTTAATTATATTAGCATTCGACCGGTGATTATTGTTAGTGCAATCACCCTTGTTTCACTCATCGGAGCTCAATCACTTTTGTCTCCAGCCGTAAAGCATCTTCCACGTTCACGATTCATTCTATTTCTCACCGATGTTCTAATCAAAACGCACCGAAATTTGCTGGAATTGGCTTGAGTGGGTCCAGTATCTGTTGCCCACGTAAACGTCATGTTTTTCGAGGTCACCAATTAGTAGGGTAAATGGAAAAACATTAGATCTTAGGATAGTTTGTCGGCAAAATTATTTGTGCATAGACTTGTAATTATTGTATTGGACCCATATAAATGTACCAAAGTAAGATTAATATGTGGTGGAGGCACGAATTGACAGCTTCTGCATGCTATGTTCGTTGAATCGATGTTACCACTAAATTAATGGTCTTTGTTAACTCAAAAGTTATGTGATTGACCTACATATTAACTTTATTTCGAAATCAAGTCAACGTGTCAAGAAATTGAAGAACTTAAAAGTTCTTTTTACTCGATTGAATGACATAGTTGATAGTGACTAAGTGATACGTCAAATCATCAAAGTGATTACATGACGCCACAATGAGAACTCTATTGAAAATGATATTGATATTTAAAAGACGATTTTAATTGCAAATTCAATTGGCTAATGGCTTATGAGCCAAGCGTCACCATCTATATAATATATGCCTATAAAAGGCCAGGCCTCTTCGTCTGTCAATGATCTAGCCCATGCCACTCTCCCCGTCGAGTTGGCTCCTGGTCCGCTGCACTTATATTCTCCATAATACACTCGTCTGTACATAGTAATAAGAGGATTATAATTTCTCTCTCTTTTTCAATATTTCCAAACATGGCACTAAAGTAAAGAGTAAAGTATTTACGTACGAATCACGGCTGGTTTTGCCCCAGTCACTCCAACCTTGGGGAAGAACAATCTTGTCCATGAATGTGTAAGAGAAAATAACTCTCGAGTAATCGCCCCATGCTCTTCCTAGATAAATCGAACCGCTACCTGTTATTGTGCAGTTTTTGAAGGAAAATCCACTTGATATTGATGAATTTGTGCGTTTCTGAGCAGTCAAAGAGGCCACCTTCTTGGCCACCGAGTTCAAATAGCAATTCTGCCAAAATTCACAGAGCACAAAATTTATTTCTACTGTGTCAATTAGTCCAAGCTATTACAAACCAGTTATTGATATGCTCAAAAGTCGAAGCTGTCCAATCGTGAGTAATACTATTTCATCATTAGTTGTCATCATCATCCGTCTAGGTGACGCTGAGAATTGCAACTTAGATCTATGATGATCACAACTACTAACGATATCGGCCGAATATATTTGTCAAAGTGGACCGACCATTTGGGCCTGTGAACCAGGTTGTTTTTTGATGGGCTAAGTAGTTGTGGAAATAGGTAGTTTACTGATCCCATAAAAATGATGTGCTAACCTCATAGAGTGATCTGCCATAGCCAAAGATGAAATCAACGGATCCTTGAATGAAACAATTATTGAAATAATGAAGGCCTTTGTGATCATAAAGCGTGTCTTGACTCCCATAGAAACTACAGTTATAAAATGCAGCCTTTGTTCCAGATATTCGAAGTGCCACGGCTTGCTCTCCTCTCGACCCAACAACATGCGGAGCTGTATTCTGCATTGATCACACATATCGAATTGATGAACAAGCCGATAATTCCGCAGAATGATGAGATGGAATCGAGAAAATATATATTCTTGTTGCTGGGAATCTTTTAGTTTGATAATTGTATAGAAGAAAACCATTCCAGTAATAAATAAATTGTTGGTGCAGTACTTCAGCTGGCCCGTGACCGTGTTTGGTTCTGAACATAGTATAATGCGACGACAATGTTTTTTATTTATTTATTTTGGGATGTTTTGTGTTGATTTGGAATCTACGTGCCTTGATTCCTTGCTTCAGATGAGAAGTATCGTCTTCAAAATATATAGGGTAAATTTCATTTGCGGTGACTGAACTTTCAAAGAAATCTCAACTAGATCACTAAAATTTAACTTGTCTCGATTGGGTTATTAAACTTTAATTTAATTTTAAATTAGATTATTACTTTAGTTTATTTTTAAATTTCACCACCCAGTCGTCTGTTGTCTTCCAAATTAATGAAAGTTACTTTATTAAAAATCATATCTTAATGCTTTCTCCTCGTAGTGGATATGTGATATGTCAATTTATCGCTATACCACATCATAAAAATAGTGCCAAGAAAAATAATAAAAAAAAAAAATTAACATTTTAAACAGCATGTTGGGTAGAAATTAAAATCCAATTAAAATTAAATATATAGCCGTTATTAAATCCCACTCGTCTAGTAAAAGTCAACAATAACGGCTAATTTTTCAATTTTAAGCCTATTTTAATCTCTATCGAACACGCTTGAACTAAAGAGATCACTGGAGCCGATTTTAACGTTTTCTTTTCTAGTGTCACATAGCAATTGTGTGGAAGATTATTTATTGTATAACTGCTAACTATACAAAATATAATGGAGTAGTAAAATTTAAAGTTTAGTAACCAAATTGAAATTCCTCTTAAAATCCCGTGGCCACAGATGAAATGTTACGTATTAAGCCATACGGTTTTGCCAGTGATACATCAAGATGTACATAGGGGTGTACACCCCCCTCACGTAAGGGTGGGACCAGCTTAAATTAAAAAATATTTTATACAAGTGGGTCCCACCCCCATGTGAGGGGGGTGTACACTCTTATGTACATTTCTTGATGTACAAGTAGAATAATTCTAAGCCATAAGACCCTATCCCGTCTCACTTCTTACAAGAGCAATAATTAAAATAAATTTATTCTCGATGTATGAAAGATGCTATTTTCACTTGCCAATTGCCATTGTATAATTTACTCACCTCTCTTACAGAAAATTACGTAGTAGAAATGTTAGAACAACCTAAGACGTAGTACTCCAACATAAAATCATCGTAGACAAGTATTTACAGATGGACTCACCTCAAATTTCATGTTGATGGCGACAAAAAAATCCCCATCAATGGCAACCGTGGCGCTTTGGTAAGTCTTTAGCGGCGTCCCATCTCTTCCGATAATAGACGCGGTGTCATTGCCCGTGATGCTCGGTGGATCACCGGCATTGCCTGAAAATGTTATGAAAGACATTGTTCTGGGGATACTGATCTTTTCCCTACACACAACTCCAATCAGTTAACTCAAATTCCCTCACTCTCGAATTGAACACTGATTAGTTGCTTGAAAAAAGGGCATTATATACCTATAAACACCTGGTTTTATGTCCAGCACCACTCTCCGAGTATTGTGCAAAGAAATGCTGTCAATGGCTTCACTGATAGTCTTGAAATCACCAGTTCCATCTTGACTCACACTTATTTGAATTTTGTTCATTTCAGCCACCCGTAGCTTCGGATCCCAACGAGTACTCGACTCTCGACCGACCGACTCGGTTCTAAGAGAATCTTGTTTCTTCTTGTGATTTTCGACGTTCCACGATATCCATCTCTTGAGGTCTCTTTCTCTGTTAACATTAGCTGAACAGGCCAGAATGTAAGAGAGAAAAAGGAGCAACAGAATCAGTTGAACATGAATTTTTTGAGCCATAGTTGGAAAGTAATGTCTCATTGCTAGTTAAATGACTAGCATATATATAGTTGCATGGTAAGACATAAATTTAGAACTCGTTTTCTGTTAATGCAAAATTCAAAAATTAAGAAATTTTAAAGATAAAAATCATAAATGAGCCATTCTTAGTGGTTTTCTTGAAAAGGGTCCCAAAGTTTGTCCACAATATGTAATTTGACAATTTGTAATGCGTTACAGGCTTCATTCCAATATTGGGTATTATGGTGGGAAAAATAGAGTACTGCATCTTAGCTGTATTGCATATGATTCTGCCTTGTTTCATAGGCCATAAATAATTTGGGTGTCCCTCACTTCTTGTTGTGGAAGTTACGTGTCCGAAAGATTGGGCCATCGTTCCTTCTCAAATATCATATAGTATCCGTCTGATCCAAAAGAAGTTTAATGGCTATCTTACAATTTCTTACATTTTCGTACAATTATGAAATTTTTAGTACAATTTATATAGGATAAAATAATGTATCATAATTTATTTTATTTTACGAGGCTCATATGTTCATCCGTGGGTTCATGTTTCAATCAACCTACTAAAATATGTAACTAGATCTCTATTCCTCTTGAGCTATGACCCAATCGGATAAGGTCGTGTATTAAATATGGTATAAATATCGGAAGTTAGGCCCGCCTATTTAGTGGGGATTAAAATCAGATTTTTAGTCGATTCTGATAAAAGTTAATAAAATGTGTAGTTGAAAAATATTGTTAAATTAATTGTTGACTTTAATACCCACTCCAACCACAAGCACCTTCACCCATCACCTCCTCATCAACAACCACGGCAACAAAAAAAATTGAATCCATACAGTGATTCGGCCGAAAAAAGACGGCATTGGCCCATCACCCATTGCAGTCAGATACGCTCATTACCAATTTTTTACCTGTCTGGTTCAGCTAAAAATTGATTAAAAATTAAATTTAAATCAACAATTAATTTTAATCATCAACTTTTTAACCACACACTTCATCAATTTTTATCAAATTCTATTAAAAATCTTATTTTTATCCAAACCAAACTGAAATGTGTTCTTCAAAATTTTCATTTCTTGTAAATAACAAAACATAGATATTTTTCTTATGAATAATGTTATTTATCATCATGATGATGGAATATCGATGATGCGACAACTCATTATCCATCACATTTTTCTCTCTCCTCCTCTCTCTCATAAAAATTGAACTGCACAATTTCATTATTTCACATGCTGTCGTATTATCGATATTCTATCATCATAATCATAAATAATATTATTCTTTTCCGGTAACCAACTTAAAGTGCTATTTTTTTATTTTTTTTCTTTTGCTCATATTCGAATTTTTGTTGTCAGGGCCAAATTTCGTAATTTTTTTGTTCTCCGTCTTCGGTCTTTTTGGTTCATGGTCTCTTTGGTTCAATTTGTATAAGTAACACAGTTTAAATGTTGAGTTTTGAAAGAAAGTAACACACGAAATTACATGCGTGGAACATTGATTTTTTAATGATAATTAACACCATATGTTACCTTTTTGTGACTAAGCTTGAAATATCCTTACCTAACCATTAGGAAACGCTCATAAATTTCTTATTTTCCTAACTTTTCAAAAAGACATACAAGGATGCCCTAAACGAGCGTGCCAAACATATGCTTTCACTGCATCTAGTGCTTAAAATTGGCCATTTTCAAGAACAAATAACTTCCCTCGTCTCTGTCTTTTGGTCATTTGAGCTGTTTCATTGGCGTAAATTTCGGATTGCTACTGCAATTTAAGTTCATCGCTTAATTGTTTATTTAGTGTTTTCTTCTTCTGTATGATTTGCCCCACCGCAGATTGAAAAGCTTCCTTGTCTATGGATTATGTTTTCTTGGAGGCCCTTCCCATTTATTGTTGACTTTGAGAGAGTCGTGATGTTTGGAGTTAGACTGCTTCTATTGTGGAGTCTATGACAAATGGTCGTAAAAAATTCGTCTCTCTTACTGATGGGTTGATTATCTTGGACCACGAACACCCAGTCGTGCTTTTGGTTTCCAATCTTGGGGCATCATTAAGAATGAAATCACTTCTCCTTTTAATTCATCAAACCTTGTATGGAAATTGTGTTAAGGGATATATATCTCACATCGATAAATGTCGTTGACATAAACCAATTAATAAAGATCTTGGACTACTCCTCTTAACAAAGTTGACATTTTAAGATGGAACCCTAAAAATCTTAACAAGGTATCAAAGCCCATAATGCTCCAACGAGCGATTTGATCACGTTAAGACTCTAAAATGA
>CAIGRL010038508.1:0-15833 GCA_903798325.1 Fraxinus xanthoxyloides
GACGTTTTGTGCTAATAACCCTTTGAATAATGTTAATGCAATGCTTTTAACTTTTTATTATCCATAATTTCATCCTCCAACTATTCAAAATCGTCCATTTTATCCTTGAACTAATCAATAATATAAATGTCATCCTCCAACTATTCAATAATCATCAATTTCATCCTTGAAATAATCCTCAAATATTCAAAAATGTATAAAAATTTCATCCTCCAACTAATCAATAAATGTAATCCTCAAACATTTCTATATCATCAATTGCATCCTCCAATTATACAATAATCTAAATTGCATCCTCAAACTGTTCAAACTCATCAATTTCATCCTTGACCTAATCAATCATATAAATGTCATCCTCGAAATATTCAAAAATGTAAACTTAAACCTCAAACTGTTTAAGATCATCAATTTCATCCTTGAACAAATCAAGATAATCAATTTCATCCTTAAATTTTCTACATCTTCAATTTCATTCTCAAATTATTTGATGACATAATATTAATCCTCAAATCTTTTTTACACCGTCAATTTCTAAACTGGATCAATGACACCTACCATATTGCATATTTGACTTTAGTTGTCCTCTTCCCTCCCTATATATATGTATATATATATGACTTTAGTTGTCCTCTTCCCTCCCTTAATTAATAATTATGAAATGAAGGTCGATAGTGGAGGCTGCAGCCTTCCCAAATAATCTGCACGCGCACAGACTTTCATTAATGGAAACACATGCCTTGATCGACAAAATATGGGCTTCGACACATGTTAAGCACCAACTCCATGTCTTTCTCCACTTTCCTAACTCAATTTAGTGCACACGACATGTCATTACGATAACCATTGAGGTAACTGCACTCAAAAATCACTTAAAATAAGTAACAGGATAGTGAAACTTAACCAAATGGACACTTTTTTCTCAAGACTGGATAATTCTAAAGAAATATTTATTTATTTAATCTTATCCTATTGAATCTTCAAGCATATTTTTTTGTGAATCACCATTTGCCTCGAGTAGAATGAGTACATTGCAGCAAGTGCACAAATTTCAGATTACGAGTTCACGAAATGAGTTAAGGGCAAAGGCAACACCTTTCTATCTGAGATTTGACCACGATGATATAGTAGAAAATGAAAACAAGTCCATTTTTATGGTACGGAAGGAGTTTCTTTTAATTCACATGCAGACAATCAAATTCATAGAGCTTTCATTAAATTTTCAGAAAATAGAAAGTTGGATAGGTGTAACTACAGGTGGCAAGGGGCCGAGTTGTATGCACATGAGCTCAGCTCTTGCTCGTGCTCATCACGAGCAAAGCTTCTGCTCGGTTCGTTACTCGAGCTCGGCCCGTGATCTCGTGGCTCGTGGGCCGAGCCAAGCTTCTGCTCGCGACCTCGTCAATTTATTTATACTTTTTTAAAAGATAAATAGGATACACTTTCGCCTTGGACGAGCTCGGCCCGTGATCTCGTGGCTCGTGGGCCGAGCCGAGCTTTGGCTCGCAACCTCGTCAATTTATTTATATTTTTTTAAAAGATAAATAGGATATACCTTTCGCCTTGGACGAGCCCACGGGTCAAGCCTACGAGCTCCTCCACCCTTTTGCTAGCACTAGTCGTATACAAATGTGTTTACAATAAATTCATCTCTAATGTTGAATACAACTTAAAAATATTGTTAATTATTTGAGATTGACAACACTTTTGAAGACGATTCTAATATCTCAATGTATCTGTACATTTCGATTCTACGTTAACAAAATCTCTTTTGAAAGTAGATATATGATTTGTTGGTTTTGGGCTGCCTCTCTATTCTATTTTGGGCCTTTCTATTTTTGTTATTTGGGCTTTGCTGTGTTGATTGGGCTACCAGTTTCCTGTTTTATTGATGATGTAATCTTGGTCTTACACTTGTCATGTCTTGGACCGTTGGATTAAGTAATTGGATGGTTACTTTATAACGCATTCTCTGGATCCTTCGATTGGAACTATTTTGTATTCTAGGATTTTTTCTTGTTCTTCTCTCTCAAGTGTTTTCTCTCTATTTTCGTTTCTTGTAATCTTTTGGTTGTGATCTCTGTAACATCTTGGTGATATTCTTGGGTGTATTGTGTATACACTAGTGTTGTGGAGTGAGAACTTGTATAGAAGAGGCTAGAGGAAACTTAGTGAAGAAATAAAGATTTCTTCATACATTTGTATATATTGTACTTTGTGATTCTTAGTGGATTCGAGCAAAATCTACGTAGTGGATGCTCAATGGGTGAGTAGACGTTAAGGTGAACATCCAGGCCCAAGGGGCGAAAACTCCTTTGTGTTCTTCGATTCTACAATTATTTTCTATGATTTTTCGTTTGTGTTGCACAACTTCGATTCTGAGACCAACAAGTGGTATCATAGCCTCCTTTAAGGAGGATTAGGGTTTATAGTTGGAACGATTTGCAGATTTGAATGTTTTTTACAAAATTCTTGATTTTTTGAAAAATAAAATCGTAGTTTTCTGAAACTGTATGTTTCATTGTTCTTTGATCCAATTCTTGATTGGATCCCTTTTGAAAACCTTTTTTTCGTTTTTTAACTCTTAATGGCTGACTATTAAGATTTTTTTATTCGTGTTTTTTATGTGAAAATGAACTTATTTCTGGGTCAAGTTCCTTGAAAACTTGACTCTCTTACTAAGTTCTTGGTGTTTTTGGTTGTAACTTGCTACTGAATTGAGGTTCTTTGTGGACTCGTACTAAGTAACTGGAGTTGAGTTAACTCACTCTGATTCCTGCTAGTTTTACATGATTCACACGTGGTCATACTGAGTTGATGTAACTCATTGGTTCTTGGCACTCTACTTTGGAAAACTAATCCAATTTTAGTATTTTCTTATACTGCTTCTCCACTGAAACATTGAGGGTTCAGCTCTAGTATAATTTTCTTAACTCCTCTGATTTCTTAGTACAATTAGTAAACTGCTTTGTCCATTTTTGATTTGGTTATTAAGGTAATTAATCCTCATTTGGTTTCCTTTGTCCAAGATCTCATTGAGGATCTGAGAATCTAAGTTAGTAAGGGATTACAGGGTTATCAACCCCTAAGCATGTCAAACTGACAATCCTTTTCAATATATCTTTACTTGCTAATCATATACTGGTTCTGTTATTACATTGTCTATTCTTGTTACTTTCTGTGTGAAAGATAAACTTGAACCTATTGTAAGTATATTTGTGATCATGTCTACTGCACATAAATTTGAAGTAGAGATTTGGAGAGAGACCGGGGATTTTAGTTTGTGGTGTCAGAAAATTAGAGCTTTGTTGTTACAACAGAGATGTGGTGCAGCTATTGATGGGACTTGGCCTCCTGAATTTAGTGTTTATAGGAGACTAGAGTTAGATGAGATAGCCTAGAGTTCTATATTTCTTCATTTATCTGATACTGTAATTAGAAAGGTTGGAGAAACAACTAATACTCAGGGTCTTTGGACCAAACTTGAATCTCTCCATCTAACTAAGTTCATGCCCAACAAATGCTACCTCTTAAGACAATTCTATAACTTCAGATTTAATCCCTCCTCCAATTTGAAAGAAAACATTGATAAATTTACAAAATTAGTTCAAGAACTAATAGACTGTGATGAAGAATTATCTGAGGATCAACAAGTTGTTGCTCTATTAAACGCTTTGGGTGATAGATACAGAGACCTAAGAAATGCCTTAGAATATGGGAGAACGGAACTTACTATTGATATTGTGATATCATCTCTAAAAAACAGAGAACTGGAATTAAAAATTGAAGTTAAAGATTCTAAGTTTGAAGAAGGCTTGAATGTCAGAGAAAAAGTAAATCGGAACAAGAAAGGAAAATAATGCAATCACAACTTTCTTAAGAAAGGAAAATCACAATTTCCTAAGTTCAGAAATCAAAACAAGAACCAATCCAAACCAAAGATGCAAGACAAAATACTATTACTGTGGCAAGACTGGACATCTTATAAGAGATTGCTTTAAGAAAATATCTGATATGAAAGCAAAATTCAATGGATGGGTCTACAAACATTGTTTACAATAATGAATCTGAAATATAAGATGTTATCCTTGTCACTACAACTGAAAGAAATTTGAACGAATGAGTTCTTGATTCTGGATGTTCTTTCTATATGTGCCCTGTTAAAGGGTTTACTAGCTTTAATGATCTTAGTGGTGGTCAAGTTCAAATGGGAAATAACATGCCCTATCAAATTAAAGGGATTGGTAACCTTAAACTCTTACTGGACAATAATCATACTCTTGAAATATCTCAGACAAGATATGTTCCTGATTTTCAAAGAAACTTAATTTCTTTGGGACAACTGCATGATGAATATGAAATAAAAACTCATAAAGGTCTTACCAAAATAAGTCTTAACTCAAAAGAGATAATTCCTTCTCCTAGATCAAATTGGATCTTCATACTGCAAGCTGAACCTTTAGTTGGTAACAACTCTACAAATGTGAAGACTTATTTTGATAATGCCCTGATTTGGCATAGGAGACTAGGTCATATTAGTGAAAAGAGATTGATGATTTTGAATAAACTGGAATGCTTTGGAAAGGATAATACTGAAAGTCTTAAATTTTTTTAAGACTGTGCTGTTGGAACCTTTCAAAATCGAAATTCATAAATCCACTTCTATTCTTGAGTATTTACTTGCAGACCTGTGGGGGCCTGCTTCTATAAATACGTTAAGTGGTTTCAGATTTTACTTATTGTTCTATAAAAACTCATAAAGGTCTTACCAAAAGAAAAATTGGACTTTTCTTTTGAAAAACAAATTTGATACTTTTCAAAATTTTAAGTAATGGAACTTATGATTGAAAATCAAACTAATAAGAAAGTAAAGGTACTTGAACAGATAATGGTTTGAAATTCTGTAATCAGGAATTTGACTCTTTTTGTAAAGAATGTGGAATTTTAAGACATAAAATATTAACATATACTCCTCAGCAAAATGGTATTGCTGAGAGAATAAATAGAACCTTATTGAAAAAGGTAATATGCATGTTACTTAGGTCTAATCTTCCAAAAAATTTCTGGGGTGAAGCCCTAAATGCTGCTACTTATCTGATAAATAGAATTCCTTCAAGTGCTATTGACTTTCAAATCCTTGAACACTTATAGTATGGAGAGTCTTCAAATTATTTCAAACTGAGGGTATTTGATTGTGCTGCATATGCTCATCAAAATGTAGGCAAACTGGAACTCAGGTCTCAAAAATGTGTTTTTCTTGGTTATGGAGAAGAAACTAAGGGCTACAGACTTTGGGTAAGAGAGAAGGATGGGTTTAGAGTCATCATCAGTAGAAATGTTGTTTTTTTATAAAAGTAAGTTCCCTTGTAAAACTTCTTCAAGTCAAAACACTGACCATCCTACTCTTGTTAAAGAAAATGTGCTAGAAAATCAAGAACATTGTCAAATTGAACCTGAAAATTTGATTGAAGTGGAGTGGAGTTTGCCCAATCTGAAATTGATCAGTCTCAAAATGGATTTGAAGTTAAGGAAAATTTTCAAGATACTTCTCTTAAAAATCATCAATTGGTCAGGGATAGAGGTATAAGAAATAGGATCCCTTTTACTAGAATTAACAATGATGATTTTGTAACTTTCTATTCTGAATTGGAATCTATTAATTCTGAACGTGTGACTTTTGAAGAGGCCATTCATAGTAAAGATTCTAAACTTTGGCTGGAAGCCATGCAAGAATAAATGGATTCCTTACTTAAAAACAAGACATGAGTTCTTGTTGATAAACCTAAATATCAAAAGATTGTTGACTGTAAATGGGTTTATAAGATTAAAGAAGATGAAGCTAATACCTTGGAAAAAAGATATAAAGTCAAACTTGTAGCAAAAGGATTTACTCGAAGAGAGGGTATTGATTATAATGAGATTTTTTCATCCATTGCAAAGTATACATTTATCGTAATTTTACTTACCTTAACAACTTATTTTAACCAGCTTGCTGTTCAGACTGCCTTCTTAAATGGTGATCTTGAAGAAACCATTTATATGCATCAACCAAAATGTTTTGAATTAAAATCAAAATCTTAACAGATTTGTTTGTTAAAGAAATCTCTCTATGACCAAAAACAGGCTCCAAGGCAACGGTATAAAAGATTCTACTCTTATGTTCAGAACCTGGAATTCTCTAAAAGTAATTTTGATTCCTGGTTTTTCTTCAAGGGGTCAGGAGGACCTGAATCTATTTATCTCTTGTTATATGTTGATGATATGCTTCTTGCCTGTCAAAATAGATTTGAAATTGATTCTGTTAAAGATAAACTTAAAACTGGATTTGAAATGAAAGATATAGGGCAAGTTAAGAGAATTTTACGAATTGAGATCAAAAGATGTAGGAAAAAACTGTGTTTTGTATGTGAATCAAAATTCATATGTAAATAAAACACTTGAAAAGTTTGCTATGACTGAATGCAAATCTGTAACTCTATCTATTGCAAACCATTTCAAACTGTCTATGAGGAATCTCCTAAAATTGTTGAAGAACATGATAGAATGTGTAAAATACCTTATGTTAATGCTGTTAGCTTTATTATGTACCTAATGATATGCATCAGATATAATCTAGCTCATGGAATAAGTATTCTTAGTAGATTTATGGTCAATCCTGGTGAAACATATTGGTTGGCTATTAAATGGATGATAAGGTATCTAAAGGGTTCAACTGATTTAGGGTTAAAGTTTCAAAAATGCAACGAATGTGTTATCTTAAAGGGATGCACAAATTCTGACTTTGCAGGTTATTTAGATAAAAGAAGATCTACATCTTCTTATGTTTTTACTCTTTGTGATGGCTATGTGAGTTGGAAATTTCACCTACTAAAGATTGTTGCACTTTCTTTCACAGAAGCTGAATATATTGCAGCTTGTGATGCTGTTAAAGAAGAAATGCGGTTAAGAGGTCTTTTAAATGAATTTGGCTTTATAAATGAAGTGGTTAGAACACATATTGATAATCAAAGTGCTATTTACTTAAGTAGAATCTTATTTTTCATGATAGGACTAAACATGTTGACATTAAATTTCTAACAGTATTATACAAATTATCTCACTTAATTTTCAACATTCCATCTGGTATTCCCTAATTTTCATGGATGTGATTGACTATTAAATATTTATAATATTTAACAGATTAATAAAACTGAAGTCTTTTCTATCACAACTTCACAGATTAGCTCGTGATTTACGCAAAAGACTTCAATAAAAATTGGTTTTATCAACGGAGAATTCCGATAAGAGGAGACTATCAGAGAGATAATTGAGACGGAGCACGAGAGAAAAAGTCAAGAGACCAAATTAATGATTATCCAGAGACTTTCTGACACTCTAAGGACTCAATTCAAGCCCTTGAGTCAATTCAATAGTTGAGTTTAATATTGATGCTCCACAATTATCCAATCAAAGTCATGACAAGCAGCCAACTAGTCTTGTGAGTGATTTCGATTAAAAATCAATCAACTCAATAGTCGTGTTTGCTGAGATTAAAGTAAGATTTTTAGTAGATTTTAATAAAAGTTGATAGAACCTAAAAATATATGATTGAAAAATTGTAGGACTCATAAAATATGTGGTTAAAATGTATTGTTGACTTTCATTCAAATCCAGCCCTTATTTGGTAGAAATTAAAATTAAGATTTTAATCCAAGTAAATAATTCATTTTAACCACACACTTTATGTTATCCACAACTTTTAAACTATACATTTCATTAACTTCTATCAAGATTTACTAAAAATCTAATTTTAATCAATATGAAAAAGACCCTAAATTTTAATCACTACCAAACAAGAGCTTGCTGATAAACAGTTTTAAAGTAAACAATGCTCATTAACGATAGAATCCAGAGAGTTTTGCTACATTGCTAGAAGGAATTGACATATAACATTAGAGATATATAGGCGTTAAGTATGGATAGGTCCTCGGAAAAAAAGTAGTCTTCTGGCAGTCAATGGAGTCCCTCCACTCTGAAACCCCTTTTGGCAAAAGCTTCTGTACCAAAACTGGAATCCAGAAGCTGAAGTACCATGGATGGATGACATGGTATGACATTATCCACAAGATGAGATATAGCAGCATTCTATTGGCTACAGTATTTAAAACTTCGTCGTTTCTGTTTTGTTACTTTCTGTTCATCTTATCCAAAATCTTTGATTTATAATCTTTTCGTGTCTTTACACCCAGAAAGAGTTTGGAGAGGAACCAAAAAAAAAAGGAGGAGGAAAATCATGGCAAGTTGCAGCATGACTTCTGCTGCCTCAGGATTTTTAGAAGCACCAAATGTCATCTCCAGTACAAGCACAAATCGAAGCAGTATGTTAATGTTAACATCCAAGAAAAACAGCAATTCAAGGCTGATCGTACGCGCGGAGGAGGCAGCTTCACCCGCTGCCGCCACTGCTCCGACGCCAAGCCGCCTCCCATCGGACCCAAGAGAGGAACTGAGGTGTGTAATGGCTGCATGACTCTCTTGACTTTTTCTTGAAGTAATTCATTTTCGTTATCAGATGAAAAATAACATACTACTATAGATATCATATTAAAGATCATGCAAACCTTTTGTTTTTTTCTTTTTTTATTCACAAAGTGGAGTACCATATTTTAATAATCTCACTTCTTAAAGCTTTTATTTTCTTTTTTTAATTCTTTAACAGAGAATTGAAATTTATGAAACTTGTATAATTGATCTCTTCATGTAGAATTGAAAGTAACTATAAAAGAAAAGAAAAGATTTTATACTATTTAGACTGTCAAACTACTGTGAAAATAATCGCCCTACTTAAGAATTAAGATACTAATTTGCCATAAAATATTAATATTCTAGTTGACAAACGTATTGGTGGCAGAAGTGATTGAATGTAAAAATTGATTGTTTGTAAAACACTCGAATGTCAAATATCATGTGGCATTGTATCAAGAAAGATGTCAAACATTTCTTGCAATATAGGACGTGGCATTGTGGCATGGCAATGTAGCATACTTAAGAATTAAATGGAGAGGGTTCCATACTTTCTACGAAAGAGAATAAAATTTTGTTTGACAATCATAATTTTGAAAAAAAAATAAAAGTTTTGAATAGTGATTTATAAGAAAATGTGTAGTTAAAAAGTTGAGTTTTAAATTTACGTGTAAAATATTTTTGTGTAAATATGTTATTAAAATGAGTATTTAAAAAGAGTTTAAAAAGTATGATTATCAAACGGAGACTTATTTTTTTGTAAAACATTGCTTATTTGATTCATGTATCTGATTTCACCAATGAAAAATGATCCATAAATACCCGAAAAGTGCTCTTCTCGAGCGATTCTACGAGCGGGGCAGCTAGTAGAGTGAAAGTCTCCAGAGATACAATCAAGAAAATATTATAACAATTATTTAATCTTTAGCAGAAGTTATTGATTTTGAGTATGACCATTTCTACGTGTATCAAGGTAATCATCGGTGTACAATATCTTTTACAATTTATCACGAGATAATACACTGTTAGACAGTTAAAATTTGGTCAGTTTTTCACCAAATCAATTGTGACAACACTTGTAATATTAACAATAATGTACTAATGGAGCCCTCGGGGCACATCCGAGTTGGTGAAACAAATTGCATTTGTGGGCTCGCAACCCTAGGGTGGAGAGTTCAATTCCTGAAGGCAAGAGTTTTGGAAGAGGGATTTTATCTCGAAAACAAGACAATGACTGGAAGGCAGTGAGGTGAGCTCTCTTGGGCCAGGAGTATAAGCGGTGCAGAAACCTGGGAGCCAACAAGATCATAACCCGCGGTTTATCTCCTCGAGTCGTTCAGGGGCCGGTGGCTAGAGGTCCAGGAATTAGTCGACTAACCTGGGATATCTGGGTATCAAAAAAAAATAATGTACTAATGGCATTGTCCCATGAATGTTAAGGTTGACATAATATTATGTGGCATTCTATTATTGGAGAGTTTAAAACAAAGTCATATTTCCATCCAATCATTTACTACCACATATAATTATGTCAAGTTCTCTGTCAAATCCTTCTAATAAGGTAGCTTTATCTTTCATTATTTCATTATATAAATACAGGTTAGAATCCTTCGTAAGGAGTCCTACTGGTTCAAGGGTGTCGGATCTGTTGTAGCTGTTGACCAGGTGAAGTTGGGTGTGGCTAATCTTCTTGTTTCGGTATATTTGTTTCTGATGTTCATGTTGTTTTGCCTCTTCTTCTTTTTCAGGATCCCAAGACACGCTACCCAGTTGTTGTGCGGTTTAACAAAGTGAATTATGCTAATGTTTCGACAAACAACTATGCCTTGGATGAGATCCAAGAAGTTATTTGAGTATTTTTTTTCTTTCTTGCATCCGTGGAGAAACATTTCATTATTGTGTATGAATATGTTCGTACTTTATTGGAACAATATATATTTCAAGAATCTCGTACTTCGCTATTAAAATTTTTTGAGATACTTTGACTTAGTCACTCATATTCTTTTTCCAATTATGAACTTTTAATAAGATGTTGAGATTTAGGCCATGTTGTTATGATAACCTTGCTTTTTTTTTTCCTATCTATATGTGATGTAGGGAGAAAGGACGAAACAAATTTGGATTAAGAACAACCTAACAATATATCTAATACCATTGGAGTGTAATAATTGATATCACGAGTACTCAACATTAAGTGAATGCGTTCATACGAATCACACAAATTGACCCATCTTGTGACATGCGATAGCTAGTAAGCCTAAGACTCTCATTCTAGGTTTATGATCGTTTTATTTCCCGCAAGTGAACAGAATCGGAAACAAGTAATATAGTAGAGTGTAGAGTGTAAAACCTACAAGAATTAAGTATTCAATCGAGTTCAAATTAATAACAACCTTAATCGAATAACAAATAGATTTTGAGTTTTTTATACTAATATCTAAATTATTGATTAAATTAGAAACCAATTTAACTGGTTTGATTTCAAATATGTGAAAGTATTGTTAAGATATCGAATTCCCATTGTTAATTCAGTTTTAGCACAATGAATTAAAATGACAATTTGTAATCATTCTTGTTGATCAGTGTTCCTTTAATTGAGAATCTATCTTGATAGTTATCAAATTTATTCCCCTTATTTTACCCTCATATCTCTCGATAAAAGATCCAAACGTGATAAATGCATTAAACGGTCTAGAACACATATGGAAACCATGTAAAGTATATCTCTATTCTCTATCGAACTTTACAATATTTATTATTTTTAGCTAAAATCATATTATCTCTCTCGATAATAATAGATTCTAATAAATCATCTCAATTAGTAGCTAATTAATTGAAAATTCGGTGAACACAATAATAAACATTCAAGAAAATTAGTCGTCAAAATAATTAATTAATACAAAATAACAAGGGTTCATCTAATCCTAACAATGTATAAAACTAGCATAACATATAGAAATTATAAAAAATCATATTTAAGTGAAAAGACAAAATCTGAATGTTTGATAAATTGAGAAGATGAAGATGAATATTGAAATATTGAATCTCTTCAATGACTTTTTGATAGATCTCCACTTGCATGGTCTCTTCTTTGTCCAAAACAATCAAATTTGAATCTCACTTATTGAATTCTTGCAAGTCCCCTTCAATTCTCTCACAAAAACTATGGATTTTCTTGCTTTGATGATAATAATTGATGAATATTGAAGTATGAGATGTATATGAGAAGTCTCTAATATGTGTTCTGCTGTTGAGTATTTGTAGGAGTAGAAGATTGATTGAAAATCACATCCAGATTAGTTTTCAAAAGAGTTCTGATTGAAGAAGGAAAATTGCATCCACGCGCGAATTTTTTGTCTATGCACAGCAGTCAGTGTTTTAGCCATAAATTTCTTAGTGATATCTCATTGAAGCGATTCAAAGTGAATTAGAAATCTAACTCTCAAAGGGCAACAATAGAAGTAGAATTTTTCCAATTCAGATGTTTACTATGCCAAAAATGGATTTCAATTTTCGATTAAAAATTTGAAATATAACTTGTGCGATTGGAAATTGATTTGATGATATTTTGATTATATTCCTTCCTTTTTGAGTTCTAAATCCATCCAATTGTCTACTAATAATCTTGAAAGTATCTTCTTATTGTCCGAATCATCTATTGAATAATTGCAATTTGGTCCTCAAACTTGGACTTTGTCATTCTTCCTTGATTTTCTTTTGTTTCTTCCAATTCCTCGTTCAACCATTGAGTTTTACCTATATAATATAAAATACAATAATTGAGGATATATTTTGTCAAAAGAATTACCAAATATCGATATTTTAAGCTCAGAATAAGTGTATAAAATACAATTATCAGTTTATTCGTGAAATCTTCTTCAACTAAGTCACTACTAACAAAAAGGCTCAGCAATGGAATGTTTGATACATCCATTTCCTTGGTGAAATAATCTGCAGGATAAAATTTTTGGAGGAATATATCAATGGAATGTTTGATCTTAAAAAGATATTATATAATTTCCCATAGAGGAAAGGGCTATTCCTAGTTCATCAATTCTGAGTTTTAAGGCCTTTTACAACGGATCATCGTTGTTGGAAATTAAACTAACATGCACAACAAAAATTTTAAAAATTATTTTTAAATGGGATCAACTTTGAGGTTCTAATAAGAAAGCGTAACTTGACCCCTTCGGGGGTGACCGAGTTGGTGGAATAGGTGAATGTGGAGATCGAATATCACGAGTTCAAATATCTTGCCAACATTTTCTCGGTCAAGCCGTCACATCGGACTTACCTAATGCAGTTTACCTCTCCTGTGTAGTTTGCGAGCTAATGCATATAGAGAGAGGTTTACCTAGTGCGTACTCAGAGTGCTCGGGCTCCGTCCCTTCGATTCTACTAGCAGGTAGCGACTGCGGGTTCCTAAGTAAAAAAAAAAGAAAGAAAGAAAGAAAGAAAGCGTAACTTCTTAACGATTCAAACGGAAAAAAACAATTTCTTATTTGAAGATTCAATCTTATAAAATTGATTTCCCCCAATAAATTCTTGATATTAATATACCACAATAGCCTAAGTGTTAAGGTTCTTATAATAATACACAGGAAAGTTGGTAGACAAAAATTCCAACTCTAAGAACAATGATGTGGACGACATCTACCGTCTAAATAAGAAATTTGAGAATTAGTTTTGTGCTAGCAAAAATTCATTTTTCTTTTAACTCTAATATTAGAATATATAAAATTTAGTATGTGAAGGTACACAACCCGAACTCGACCTGGGGCCCGCCTTAAACGGGCCGTTCAGACCCTTATTGAGAGCGGGCCATGGTCAAGGTCGGACCTATACTACCCGACCTCATTCTACAATTTTTGGGCTGGTCCACAAGTCGAGACTGAAAGGTCAGACCAATTAATGAAAAGATGACCTCGACCCTTAACTCACATGTCATTTTCCCCAATACACGTGACTTAAAGACCTAATTCAATTCAAACATTAACTCCTCAGTTGCCTTTTTTTACCTTAACTTAAACAGCTCAATCCTAGCACAACAAAAGCACATTCAAGGAAAATTCGATCCTTTTAGAACTCCACCACCAACATCTAAAATACCTAACCTAACATCATCATTCAGGGACTTTTTTATAAGCATTCAGTATAAGTTTTTCTTGATCACTTGTCTGACTTAAGCATCGGAGTGACGATGAGGACACACCTCTATGCCATAGTTTCAGGTATTGAAGATCGGACCATGCGGAGCTCTCCACTTTTGGTCAGGTTTTCCTAGGTACGAATTTTGGTAGCATCATTGGCGCCGTCTGTGGGAACCGCTACCAGAAGCCATGGTTAACGCACGTTCAGGGCATCTTCTGGAAAGCTCATCTGCTACTAACCAACCCACTGCTACAGACCTCCCGGTCCCTCAGGAAGTTACGTTAGGAAAACCACAACATCCACTCATAACAGTTACACCAGCCGCATTCACAAAACATCGCCAACAAGTGGCCGCATTGACTCGGCTACTACAGAGAAATACACCTCTGTACCATCCCGCAAAGTGGTAATGCGGGTGAAGATCATGCTCCAGGCCCCAGTCATGGTGACATTTGAACATCTGGCATACCACATGCACCTTTTGGTTCGAGATCGATTGCGATGGACTCAGTCGATTTGGCGAGGATTATTCAGGAAAGAATTATGGCGGGAATGCTTCAGAAGTCCCACGCAGCAACAGGATTCACCCTGAACACACCTTTCACCCCTGAAGTTTTGTCATACACCTTACCGGATCGATTTAAGTATCCTCGGGTAAAGGAGCACGAAGGGACGACTGATCCCATCAACCACCTCAACATATACACTGACATCATGAACTTAAAGGTCGCACTTGACGCTGTAATGTGAAAAGTCTTCCCTCAGACACTCACTAATATCGCAAGGTATTGGTTTTCAACATTAGAGCCTAACTCTATATCTTCTTTTTTGGGGATTGGCTGACAAGATTTCTGCCTTCTTCGCCAGCAATAAGCGCATCAAGAAGACAAACGCATCACTCATGCAGATACGCTAAGGACCCAATGAGACTCTTTGCAATTTCATGATAAGGTTTAACAAGGAAAGCTACATATCATAGCCGAGGTCTCCGCTCTTACGTATGCAATGAGGTGTGAGGCTTTCAAGATGTCCCTGTCAAAAACTCCTCCTAAGTTAATAACAGACCTACTCACCAAGGTTAAAAAGTACTTTAACATGGAGGAAACAATGTTTCCAAGGAGAGATGCCCCACCAGCAAAGAAGCCCTATTTGAAGAGTCTACATGAGTCCACCGAACGTTCGGATCTTTCCCGGAGCCAGTCAAGACAAGAAGCTCCTCTGACATTCTTCACCCGATTGAACAACACAAGATCGAACATTTTGATGGAAATCAAGGACCTCAAGGAGTTGAAGTGGCCTCCCAAGCTACAATCTCCTCCTGAAGCTCGCGAAAAGAGTAAAATTGTGGCTTTCATAGAGATCATGGCCACGAAACAGAAGGGTATTTTGCCCTGAAACGGGAAATCCAGTCCCTCATCTGGATTCATCAGGAGGGACTTTCTAGGTGCGTATGTAAGTCGAGACAAGCGCCCCCAGTACAGTCAGAATAAGGGAAGGCCTCCGGCGATAAAAAAAGGATCAGCAACCAACCGCAGGTACCATCAACATCATTATTGGAGGAACGGCTTCAGGAGGAGACTCTAGCAATAGGCGTAAGTAGTACACAAGATAATACCCCTGATCTCGAACATGGACCTGAGCAACGGGAAAGACATAACTTTTGGAGCAAAGGATTTGGAAGGCGTATATTTCCCACATGACGATGCGCTGGTTATATCAGCAATCATTTCTAACTTTGATGTAAAAAGGATCTTGGTAGACAATGGTAGTGCGGCAAACGTATTGTCACATGAGGCTTTCAGAAAGATGGGTATTTCGGCATAGCAGCTCAAACCAGTCAAAACTTCTCTTCAGGATTTTGGAGGAGGTATTGTCATTCCAGAGGGAGTTGTTAGTTTACCTCTTACCTTGGGATCCAAAGGAAATCAGGTGACGCAAATTATGGCGTTTTAGGTTGTTCATGCTCCCATGGCCTACAACGCCATACTTGGAAGACCACTATTGAATGGGATCAAGGCAATTGTCTCAACATTCCACTTAGCAGTGAAGTTCTCTATGAGCAAAGGGGTTGGAGTGGTTCGAGGAAGCCAAGCCGTGGCTAGAGAGTGTTATGTCACCAGCATCAGGGATATCAAGTCGGACGTCATGCAGTTATTAGAGGTGGAGCTTGAGATCGACCACCG
>CAIGRL010038560.1:0-12738 GCA_903798325.1 Fraxinus xanthoxyloides
TTGAATTTATGCATAAAATTGTTTTATTAAAAGAATGTATGATTAAATATGAGTTCGGAAAAAATAATAATTTTTAGAAAAATAGAGCTCAAAATAGGGTATATTATCAATAGTGAATAGAGAGTTTAAATTCAATCTATTTGCTTAGGGCTTCGATATTAACATTTGAACCAATACCTCCCATATGAAATATCTTGAAGGGGGCCATTTCCCACATTTTTTCTGCATTTTGAACCCCTTCAAGAAAAACATACATACCAAGAGAATTTCCTTTGTAATTATCACATATATGTTTGTTTATAAATTGATTAGATGAAAAATTAAAAAGATAACAAGACAAATTGACTGAGGAAATGTAGAGTATAATTAAGATGTGATAAAATTAGCAGAAAATGACAATGCTAGGTTAACAAAGAACATAGAGGAGGAAGATCCCAGAAAGGTTCTTCAGTAGGATCATAGACTGTGTCCATATATTCTTGCACACCATTAAGAGCGTAAAGCGAAGCTGATATCTGTCTTTCAACTTTAATACGCTCAAATTCTGTTAACTGATCCATCTCTGAATTCTCTGGCAAGAATGAAAAATGATCATGAACATCAGGAACTTGTTCAAAACTCCTTGTCATGGCCATGCCAGATTGAGAAGAACCCGAACAACTGCTCAAATCAGGCCTGTACACATCCTCAAACAAATGGCTATCTTCTATTAATTTCCCAGAAGAAGAAGAAGATGACAAAGAAAATGAAGAAGAGTCGTGATCACTACCATTGGTAGGACTATTAAAGGAAATGGAACTAGTGACATTAATACTAGCAGTAGCTGCAACTTTGCTACTTGTAGAAGAGGCTGTAGGTTCATGTTTTGCATTTTTCTTGCTGTTGAGAAGATTTGAAATCCTAAAAGCAAGCGCAGAATTCGAAGAGACATGCTGAGTGACAAAATTGGTACGTGTGTTAGATCCGCGTAGAAGACAGGCAGCTTCGTCATAGGCACGAGCAGCTTGTTCGGCAGTTTCAAAAGTTCCAAGCCACATCCTAATCTTCTTTGTTGTGTCTTTAATCTCAGCTACCCATCTCCCAGAAGGCCTTTGTCTCACACCAACAAATTTGTTGTTGCCTTTGCTTTTGTTTCTTACATGAGCTTTTCTTGTTCTGCTCAAGGGAGGAATCCTTCCTTTCTGCTTCTGTTGGAAGTTAATATCCATTAATTTGGTTTAGATAAACAGAGAGTAAATTTAGGATTTATGTAAGTTCAGCAACATACCCTTGTTGTTCTTGTTAATGAGGGTTTTATATGTACACACATTTTAGTGGTCCAATATGATATTTTTTGTTTTTTATGTTTGTTTTGTTGTGATGGAATTTCATTCTTATTTTATATTAATCAAAACTATTTCTTTGAAGGTGACATACTCCAAGGCGCACCAAGTTGAATGGATTTATATATTATCTTATTTTGGATGAATTCTCAAGTGTTTATATTTGTTTTCAGATGGTGTTTGATAGAGATTAAAATCGGATTAAAATTGAAAAATTAATCGTTATTGTTGACTTTGATTAGACGGGTGAGACCCAATAAATACTATATTTTCAATTTTAATTGAATTTTAAGTCATACCAAATATGTCCTTAATCTCAGACTTGGTCTAAGTCCGTCAGTACAGAGCTTGTGAATTTGAAAGGTTACCTGGTCAAATGGATGAACCTATTCCTACTTTCTTGTGGTTTGGGTTGGGTTAAAAAAGTGGGATAACAACAAAGACTTGACAACAACTCAACTTTGAAAATATATTTTGTAAAATTAATTGCGCATACAAGTCATGGACGCTTCATAAATCCAACATTAAAGACATATTAAGCTCTGTTTGAATTATTTTGTAAAATTAATTTTATTGAAGAAAGTGTGGTTAAAAATTAGTAAAAAAATTTAAACTTTTACATACACAATTATTTTATTGAAAGAATATTGTAAAAAAATGAATTTGAAAAAAAAATAAAATAAAATTTTAAAGAACGAGGCAAACATGAAAGTCATATTCATCTCGTTACATACAAGTCATGCAACTTTTTATCCCTTGTAAATTTAAACTCAAACTTGATAGTCTTAATCACGAGTACAAAAATATAGAACCATGCTCGGTGTATAATGTTGGGTGCCAGCTTTATTTATAGCATGTCACGTAGTATGTTGTCATTAAACAGTTTTAATAACTTATTTTTACAACCAACAATTTTTATAAATATTGTACAAATAGATTAATCATAGCCCATGTTTGAGCCAAAATAAAATTTTCATTTTCATTTTTTATACTCATTTTCAGTCACACATAAAATAATATTTTTCATCAAATCAATAACTTTTCCATCTTTTTCAACTACACATTCTCCATTAATCTATTATTTCAGAATACATTCTTCCAAAATAATGTAACTCAAACACAACCTAATATGTGTCGGTCAAACAATAAAGCAAAAGTCGTGAAGGCACGAAACGTTGCCACTTGGAGGCAAATTAGGAATCATGTAATGTACATCCAAAAGCTAACGTCTAAACACTGCTCAATGAACAATTATATAAAAGAACATCTTATCGTGCACGCTGCTTTCATTCTAATATTCCTTACATCACCCAAACCGGTAATATAAATAAAATTAAATCGTTTTTCAGTTATTTTATTGCATACTGTCTAGTTTATTTTCTGATGGATTAAGAATATGCTACCCTATAAAAGCCAAGAAGATTAAACGTCTTTTTCTGATTATATTTTTAATGGCTTAATAATACAAAACGTTTATACATTTGATAATTCTTATGGAAAATGTCCATATGTTTCATTTTTTCGCATTTTCGTCTTTATTTCAACGTTTCTTTTGGGAAAACGCGCTTAATAGTACAAAACGTTCATACGTTTGACACTTGTTGTGGAAAATGTACATACGTTTCATTTTTTACATTTTCGTCCTTATTTCAACGTTTCATTACGGAAAACATCATTTTTGCCATTTTTTTAACTAAAAAATTACCAATATACCATTCTATGTAAATTAAAAAAAAAATAAAGAACAAATAAAGCCTATTTTTAATCATCCAATTTTGTTTAAATATATAAATTAATTAATAAAAAGCGTGAAGCGTGGGGGTAGAAAAAGTTCCGTTTTGGCTGTATCTATGATTTTGACTTTATTATTGGACTTTTGTAATTTTATAAAGTAATAATTGAAGTAGATGAATATGTTTTGGAGGAGGCAAAGAATCTTTTTATTGTTTAATCTGCTGCCTTAATCGCGTATGTTATGTTGTTCATATTCATATATTGACCATGTTAAGAAGAAGCTAAACGGCTCCAACATTTGAAAAAATGAATTCTTTATTTCAAATTGATATTAATTAGTTTTCCATATCATGCTTATGCTTCCTGTTAGATGCCATAATTTTAGGAGAAAGGATTACAATGTTTCTTTCTAAATAGGAAGTAGATACATAAAAACATTGCAAAGAAGCATGTCCAATCAGTTGAATTATAGTCATGTTTTACATAATATTATGTATTTAAATATGAGTAATGCTATTTATATTGAATGATATTACGATAGTCGTTCAATATGAATAACATTATTCTTTAAATATAGTCTAGTTGCGCTTTGTTTGAACTGAGTGGAGAAATCCGTCGTTCCTTTAGCTAATCCTCATTCCGTTCAAGTGATTAGGAAAGACACGTAAAACAGGCATGGTAGAAGGGAAGTGCTTCAACATAAGAAACCAATGTTAAACTTAAATATATCTTAATTACTCCACCATGTTTAATTACCATACTCAAGAATGAAAAACAAAATCGATGTTTAGTTACTCGACCATGTTTAACTACCATATTCAAACATAAGAAACAAAATCGCTGATAAAAACAACTCTTTGCCCACATCAAAACCTTGTAGCACAGAACTCCACAAGGCACAGTGAAAATAGTAACACCAAACTACTAAAAACACAAGTAACGGAGAGGATGAGAAAACACATCAGAGCAGCCTCCTGGCCTGTCTCTCAGATTCGAGCAGGGTGATTTCATACTTAAATTTAATTTAATTTTTATTTAGAACATTTCTTTTGCCTTTTAATGGACCGGTCGAGGTTGAGAATTAAAAACAAAATAACGAAGAAAAAGAAGTTCTTGTCCAAAGCCGAACCTTGCAATCAACAAAATAACTCGCAAAAGGATTGTTAAAATTAAGGGCCCATATAGATAGGCTTTTGAAAAGTAAAAACTTTGAAACTTCTTAAATAAATAGGAAATTACAGTCACACAGATATTTAAGATTCAATTTTCATAAATTCAGATTCAAGTTTTATATTTCACAAATTAGGTTTTAAGGAATAAAAAAGTTATTCTTTATTTATAATAACTAACCCCTTTTTTATGTGAAGATTCGAGAGAGAGAGTTTTAAATAAGTAAACTATATCTTCAATAACCGCCTAGAACCGCTAAACATCATAACTCGTCATAACTCTCGCCCCATTCCTAACAATCTCAAATTGATTCTTACCCAAAACATACCATTTCTCTTCATTTTGACATCAAACGAAAACCTCAAATCGATTATTGTCTACATTATTCACAGAAGAAGTAAAGACGGTGCTACAGTGAAGGCAGTGGAAAAAAGAGAAGGTCGATGACCGAGACATGTGTTTGAGATTTTGCGAACAGTGAATAGAAGCTATGGCGTTAACGAAAAGTTGTGATCGGAAGCCACAATCCAACACCGGTGAACCTTCTGAAACCGCACAACGATGCAGAAGAAAGTCGAATGTGTCCAAGGAATGCCGTGAAGAAAAACGGAAAACGCATGATAAATCGCGATTGAACGTGAAAAAGAGGGGTCAAGGGAAAATCCATAGAACTCCTGTGTACCCTCTTAAATCGAAACCGAAGAATGTAATTTATTTTTTGGTATTGTGATCATTTATTTTTTATTTGACCTAGATTTTAATAAACTGTGACTGAAGGTACATGTTCGAATAAAACAGTTTCATCTAGATCACAGTTCTTGCCCATCTGTGACCTCCGTTTTTTATTGCGAAGTGATGTGCATAACTATTAATGTACGTATAATGTTCATTATTGCTTTATTGTGACCCAAGAATATAAGTACATTATACCCCAAAGATTCGTGGTTTCCGGGGAAAATTACAACCAATGTGGCAAAAAACGTTCTGTCAAACCTCACATCAAAGTTCGATGAGGTTCAAAGGGCTATCTTGGCAAGAACATGCTTCTCGCACTTCATTGAATGTAATGAAATTATTTTGCAGCCTCAGCTTATACACTATTTGTTGATGAGGGAAGCCAAACAACATAATCCCAATGAGATGTGGTTCAAGGTTGCTAATAGATTTTTGAGATTTTCGTTGTGTGAATGTAACAGACATGCAATCATAGTAGGGTGTCATTTTTAGTCGAAGTTGATGCTTAAAACTGTTGAATGTCATTAGTAGCACATGAATATTTTGTAATTAGTTGATGTCGATGTAACATACATGCGTTTTACATTTATGAAATTTGATTTTGATGCTACAGACCGAATTTCACAAGTTACAGCAACATTTGTTAGTCACAAATTTGAATTTTTGGTCACAAATATTTGTACAAGTGTTGAACAGATTTATAAAATTCGTATTTGGTCACAAATATGAACATTTTTATTTTTTTAAAGAAATGATGTCTGAAACTACAGGTTGCATATACCATGAAACAACGAGATGCACAGGTCACAAAATCTTTTTTTCAAAACTTTTGATTACAGATTACTGTATGCAAACACATTGGTCACGATTTTACGAATTTGTCACAATGAAATGTTTTATGATGACTTAACATGTCTCACTCTGGAAAACAATGCCATATATTTATTCAAGGCCATGATGATTGAATTCGTAGATAACACATACCATGGAGATAGGTCACAAACGACTGTTTCATTACCTAATGTAACAGATTGTATGCCACAACTTCATCAAGTCATCACTTATCACATGTATAGAGAAAAAAAAATTGGTCACGGCTGTTTCAATGTGTAACAATTTAAATGGAAAAATCTTTTATAAAAAATGATCACAAGTTTTCTATGAAATGTCATCAATGATAAGAATTACAATTTAAAAGTAAATAACATGCTTTCTAGTCACAATATTGGACCGCAAATGCAATAAATCAAGATAAGTCAAAATGTTGACTTCAGGTTGGTATGTTTTCGCTCACAGAAATCAAGTTGGTGCACGTTCTATGATTGTGTCAACTTTCTTGGCAACGTCCACATTTCGTTCTTTGTTTTCCCTCACTCGACGATCTTTTTTCTGTTAGCATTCTTGAACTTCTCTTTTGGTTGGGTAGTAATATGGATACGCTTTCTAATTCTTGGTCACATTCCATTCAAAATCTCCTTATTACGAAACACCATGTCATCTTCTACATTCCTAGCATCAGGATCAGACACAATTGTGACCTCATCGTTATTTGTGTGCCAAAATGGTTCTACTATTGCGTCACATATGTCAGATGCTATGTCATGTAATGAAAATAACTCACCTCTAGATTGTACATTAGCTGACATCGCTACGACCGCTGGATAACTGAGAAACTACTGTCCATTTTCTACATCTATGACCTCAATAATTATGGGATATTGGGAAGGATCACAATCCATACCTTTGAGTGTTATGCAAGGCAAAACATTGTTGTGTCATTACTTATTCTGACTAGAAACATATCAAGTTTCAATCTGTAGTTCATTATGACTACATTTTTAGTAGGATCGAATTTGAATTCTATCATTACCGCATCCACAAGCTGCAAATAAAAGCAATTACGATCGAGCAACACCAAAGTTGATTCTTCTCCGTACACCAAGCAAACATGCACATAACCCATTGCTGTGGAAAATGAACAAGACATTATCAGAAACATATAACAGTAAGGCCATGAGTCACTAACATGCAGGTCACATGCGACGTGGAGAATCTCGTTTCACGTAACAACATTGGTCACAAATGACACATTTCGGTTACAACAATAAATTCCGGTTACAAACGAGTCCAATGTCGAACATTAATTTTTGCCAGATTCCAATCATGGTCACACATATAAATTCCAGTCACATAGATGTTCTGTGATGCATATCATAAATTGTATAGCTCAAAAATCCCGTAATATGTGACTGTCAACAAAAATCAATTCAGTACTGCATACGTTCCATCACGATAACGGCTAACCAGAAGGATGGTCACAAAATGCCATTTGTAACCAAAATAGTGGTCACAAAATTAGATTTCGATCACAAGTTTAATTTCCAGTGAGATGGAATAAAAAATGGTCACATAGACTCATTTTCATCACAGAATCCAATCATGGTCACATTGATAATATTCAGTACTAACGATTTTATATACAGTTATGATCACAAATAAACAGACAAAATCGTTTAGCTTAATGTTTCTGTACTCTGCCATTGTGATCCATTTACAATTGTGAGGATTATTTTCCCCACGGACAATTGTGATCGTCAATTAAGTAATTAAATAAGAAAAATGGAAAAAAAAAATACATACAGTTGTTGTGACCGCGAATGCTGTCTGACTTCAATCCGATGATTTTTTAGATTTTTCTGACCTCGTCGATCGTATAATTCCAATTGCAGAGAACAATGGCGTCGTTCGGGATTTCTTATGTTGTTACGGAATTGAAGATGGCACGTTTGAGAAGAATCCGATTTTCAAATTGTAATTGATTCCTTAATTTCAAGATACAATTAATCATTCCTAGTTTTTATATATTCTATATGTATTAAAAATATATATAATATTAGAACCTGGTTTTTGAAATTGCAAATCATATGTCGTAGTTTTGAAATTGTGTAATGTAAATGCCTGATAAATGTATTGTTCCATTTTCCAAAAAATCATTGTCTCATTAAATTGTGTATTATGTCACTAATTATGTACCTATTTGCAAGATCTTTTATTTTTTATTTTTTATCTATAAATGTAAAATTCTATTGATCCAAATTTATGTACAAATACACCAGGCATACCCAGGCTAATATTCTATGGCATCAAGAATTGGTTCTACGGTCAACATGTTGAAGACTATTCAATAGGCCATCTACATAAAGCATCCCATGCAGGGGTCGTCTACTGTGACAAGACCATTTACTTGAGTGATGGGTCGTCTACTGTTACGAGACCTACATCCATGCGCAGGTTATCGACCACTACGAGACCCTCTACATTCATGGTAGGGCGTCTACCATTATAAGGCGATTGATCACTACGAGGCCCCCAACATCCACATCGGGTTATCAACCACTACGAGACCCTCTATGTTCATGCTAAGCCGTCTACCATTATGAGGCGGTCAATCACTATGAGACCATCTACGTTCATTATGAGACTCTCTACCACTATGGCGCCAATACAACACTTAACTATAAAAACGGTCATAACTTGCGTGGGAATCGTTTAACGATTATCATGGACACAGTCAACCGTTGAATGGGTGGATGTCCTCCACTCATAACGTGGGGGTGGTGGGAGATGCTACGTGGGACACGTAGCACAATAATCGCCCAATAGTTTCATGGCTCCAATCACCTATAAATGCTCCTAATGCGAGACAGGTATGTATCTGAAAAATTTGAACCTTCTGAATTCACATTTAAGCCTTGTTTGGTATGGATAAAAATCAAATTTTAATTTAAGTCAAAGTCAAACAATTAATATTAACCACGTCTTTCATTAGTCACACAGCTTTTCCACCACACATTTCAAAATCTTCTATCACAATCTACTAAAAATCTAATTTTAATCCCCACCAAAACACCCTCTTAATTTTTCCTTCTAAGTTTACATTCACAAACATTTACTAATTCTCGCACCGAAGGTACAACGAAGGAGAAAACACAAACCTCATTTTACATGTAATATTTGTTTATCGAAGTAGCAGAAACATCTTGCGTCGCTAGGAGAGCACAGTTGTTTGTTTCATAACCATTTCACGGGCAAATCAAAATCAAGTGACTCATACAAACATTTTGGTAATTCTCGGCCAGCAAAAACAAAGATATACCAAAGATAATATTTATAGACCTCATGCAAACGACCCGTATTGAATCAAAACATTCGAATATAAAGAGAACATAATTTTGTATACTCGTATTTTGATTCATTTGACTATGCACCAACATGGGGCCTCAAGTCTTCAAAAACCCTCTTATTTCCTACCATCCAAATGTAGTAGACGGTACCTGCTAATGCAACCCTCTTGACCTTGCTTTGCCAAGAAATCTCTTGCCTCCTTCTGAATCCACTTTAATGCACTAGAAATCGTAGTCATAACTCTTCTAATACCCAACCAATCCTTTATATTCTTCTAAACAAGTGAGGACATAGGGCATTCAAAAAATAAATGTTGGCATGTTTCTTCACGTGAAGCACAAAAAGCACGATTACAATCAATATCCAAGTGTAGTAACTTATCTTTGGTGAGAAGTTTGGATTGAGCTCCCAACCATAAGCATAAAAGAGTGTCTCGGTGTGATGTAAGATTTTCAAATACCCAGTGCCCAGATCTTTGTATTCCTCTTCTGCCTGAAGTCTTGGTTGTGCAAAAATTATGTCATTCTGTCCATGCAGTGAATCTGTTTGTTGCAACCAGCACTGTCGTGTACATGTTCGTCTAGCTTGCCGTCCCATTACTTCTTCGTCCCTGATTTCCAACAGTTTTTAAATAGTGGTGAGTCTTCTTTCGTAGGCTAGACTTCCCAAATACTTGCCTCCCTTAAATAAAAATGATTTACCCAACGTATCAAAAGTGTATCCTTCTTTGGATGAATATTCCAACGTGATTTAGTACGTAATGCTGAATTCCATCATTTCATGTCTCTAAATCCAAGGCCACCTTCATTTTTCGGTAGGCAAACATCACTCTACGCTACCAAAAGCTTTTTGATCCCTAAAGGAAATTACGGCATAGGCTAATAATTCTTGAAATGATAGTAGCCTGATAAGAAAAATAGAAAGTTAAAAACATTAAACTCCTTGAAGCACTGCCCTTATTAACTCTGTGCTACCCACATAAGACAAAGAGGAACAAGTCCAAGCGCCAATATAAACAAAAATTTTGTCTAGAAATGGGACATAACAACTAACATTAAGCTTCACGGATGCTATTGGAATACTCAAATAACGGAATGGCATAGTACACTTCGAGATATTAGTATTTCATCAAGTTCTCACCCATGAATTCCAACTATAAAGAAGATGGATTTTAAAGTATTAATCATTAAACCCGATGTATTCTCGAAGTTGGATAAGCAATCCATTAAGATTTGCACCGACACAACATCTCCCTTCATAAATAGCATCAAATCATCTGCAAAATGATAAATGAGTAATCTTTAAAGGGCCACATTTTGGATGATAATTGAATTCACTATCATTGGAAGTTGCCTTAATCATCCTCGAAAAATATTCAATGTATAAAACAAACAAGAGTGGTGAAAGGGGGTCACCTTTCCAAAGGCGTTTCCTTCCTTTAAAGAATCCATGTATGCTCATGTTTAAAGCAATGAAATATGTTGGTATAGTAACACATCCCATAACGTATTTGAACAAATCTTGTAGGAAAACACATCCACTCAAGTACCTCTTTAAGGAAATCTCAACTAACCGAGTCATAAGCCTTCCTTAGATCAACCTTTAGAAGGCATCTAGGAGCAACTATATTTCTATTATATTGCCTCACAAGCGCTTGGGTAAGATGGATGTTCTCCGTCATACTCTATCTTCGACAATAGCGGCTTGCGCTTGATCAACAATGCTCCCTAAAATAGGCATCAACCTAGAAGCAAGGATTTTAGTAATCACCTTGCAGAACACATTGCAACAAAAGATAGTCCTATAATCCCCAACATTTGATGGATGATTAGACTTCAGCACCAAAGCAATGATCGTGTCATTGATTTGTTTGGGGAGAGATCTAAAAGAAAAGAATTCATTGATAGCCCCACAAAATCACCTTCAATAATCTCTCATGCTTTCTTGAAAAAACATGAAGTGTAACCATCATGCCCTAGAGATTTTTCATCTAAAATACCAAACAGTGCTTCCTTAGCCCCTGTTTGGTACACATTAAAAATTTTCATTTTCATTCTTCTACTCATTTTCAACCACACATTTTTCAATAAAATAATATTTTACATCACATCAATAACTTTTCCTTCTCTTTAAATCACACATTTTCCATTAATCTATTATTTCAGAATACATTATTCTAAAATAATGTGGGTCAAACACACCCTTAATTTCTTGGCTAGATATGTCTCGAATAAGTGAATTACCTTGTTCCAACGATACAACAGGTCCATCCTCAAAATCTCCAACTCAATGGGTCGAACGAGACAGCTCATGCTAAGCGAATTGCTGTAAGATAGGACAAATTCCTGCACAATTTGATTTTGTGACGTGGTATATATCTCATCTTCCTTAAGTACGATAGCAATAAAATTTCTCATAGTGTTCCTCTTCACCACCAAATGAAAAAATTTGGTCCACTTGTCACTTTCCTTTAGGAAAATACACTTTGTCTGTTGATAATAAAAGCTCCATTCCGCTTTACATAACCACAGCCTTGAATGTGCCACCATAAGTTGGTATTGAGTGTTAACGGACTGATCATGAACATGAAGCTTTGTTGGGTAGCCACCGACTCCCATTTAGCGTCGTGGACTCTAGTAGAAATATGTCCAAAGTGCTAAACATTATGCTCATTTCAAATTATGCAACTTCTTACAAAGCACAAATTGTTTCGTCTCCTCGATATTAAAATTTCAACTTGTTTGTACGAGTCCATGTTTCACAGGTTACCTTTAATCTTGACATAGAAAGGGACAATGTGCGGCAGTAGTATGTTCCGCTAGACTACCTTCCGCTTTCTCTCGATCGTTTCGAGACGAAAGATAATTTGATTACAATTTAAAGAAAGCTTGCAACATAAGATTGAAATACATTGAACATAACTTGATCGTTGATTGCTTGAAAGCTAAAAATTACAATAGATTAACAGAAAATTACAATAGCTAGTACAGTGGGCGAATACTAGAAAGCTTGAAAATGTTTGGAAGACTAATACCCCCTATAATAGCATTCGGAACAAAAATCTAAGTGACGGAAGTAGACATTTAAAGTCTCTAGAATCAGACTAAAATTTTCTAATTTCTAACTATTTTACAATTAAAATAAAATGTTTACAACATGCGGTCGAAATTGGGCAAATTGCGACTACGATAGGATCACGGGGCTTACGTAAAGCTGCGGTCCATGACACCATGAAAATCCTCATGGTTGGTCTACATGTTAAAAAATCTAAACGATTTCATTGTACTCTCACCACATTCAAAAATAGATACAATACACGGAGAATAGTCGTAAAGGTATCCAGAGGACAAAAATCCAACAAAGTCGTATGCACCATTTTGCTCCCAAACATCATTCACCATTGTTCTATCTATTTTTCTCCAAACTGAATTATTAGTCCATGTATAAAGACAACCATTAGATCGCACATCCGTATCTTAGTATGAAAGATAGTAACAATGGAACCTAATTTTTCTAAGGGTCCGTTTGATTGCACCATGGAAAATAGGGTGGAAAGAAAACGAATTCCAGGGAAAATATTTGCCTAGAACTT
>CAIGRL010038591.1:0-10368 GCA_903798325.1 Fraxinus xanthoxyloides
TATTATTTTATTAAAAATGAGTAGAAGAATGTGAATGAAAATTTTAATGTGTACCAAACAGGAGCTTAAATTAAATTAATCAATGCAGTCTCAAAATACATTCTGATTTACACACACATATATATTCAAAATTGCTTGCAAAGAAAATGGATAATGTTATAAAATTATACATCATTATGAATGAATACACATTATGCATGTATTGAAGAAGCTAAAGAAAAAACATAATGGAAGACGTGAAAATTTGTGAATTTTTTGTCTGACATTCGACAACCCCACATGTATATGAATATAAACGAATAAAGTCCCATAATTAGTCGAAGAAGGGTTTCTTCGGATTTGGGTAAAATCCTAAGAAGAACCCATAATACATTGTCTGAAAAAGAAGTAGCCATGTTGGGTCCAAATCTCTATAATTAGGTTTACAAGACAAAGGGTGTCGGCCAATAATGGTTTTCATATTTAGTATTAATTATAGTGTATCATGCAAGTATGGGTTCAAGGAGGCCCCTATATGATATGTTAGAATTTTTGTTTCTTCTTATATAGTGTGATCACTATATAATTCATCTAAAATATATAGGAGAAAGCCCTTTAGGTCATAGTCGATGAGTGAAGTGTGGATTTTCTAAGAAATGTAGTTGATAGTATCGATAAATATTAGAGTTTTTACACTTTCAAGTGAGTTGGTGAGGGTTGAATGGGAGATCGTGGACATTGTAGAATCAATAGACTCAATATGGTTTGCTAGTTAGAGCCACTCGTTATGGCACGTTTAGAGAAATATAGATGAAGAACAATGTTCTTTTCATTTGCGATTGAGGTACATTTTATTGTTGTGATTTTCGTAATTTTAAATTAGAAGCTTGACTATTCTAATTATGAGTTTCCTTTTAGTTAGAGACTGTATAGTATAACTTTTGAAAAGTTAAAAACTGTTTTTAAATTTTAAATTTATTTTTCGATATGTTTGGATAATTATTTAAAAACTTTTATCTTGTTAGAAGATTTTTTAGAAGAACGTTGTTTAACATGACTTCCCCAAGAATTTTTTTTTACGAATATAAAAAGCTAAAGCTTTCCAAACAAGCCCTTAATAACTTAACAAATGTGATATTTATTGGATCATAAAACAAATAAAAAAAAAAGGTAGAAGGCGAGTAGGTAAATATTGGTTAGTTAGATCAACCAACTTGTTGACTTCACTTAAGTCTAACATGGAATTTCTTAATTTCTTCGTGATACTCCATAAGCACGCGTAACCATGCAAATGTACCTCAAATAATAGAGAAATTACGTGATTTGTAGTCTACGTTTGTACCTCAATTTGACTTTCTAACTAACAAAATTGACTACAATTTAACATAAAATTGAAAGGGAGATGAAGAGTTTCAAATATGTTTTTTTTTTTTTGAGAGCTTGTTTAGAAGATATTTTTTTTTGAAAAGAAAAAAAAAATGATTTTTAAAAGAGAAAAAAGAAAATGCACATTTGAAGAGTAGGAAAAAATTTATGAATTTTATAAAATATGTGGTTGAAAAACAAATTATTTTCAACAATCTACGCCAAACAACTCTAAATGTCTTCTCGTGTACGAGAAGATGTTCAATATCACTTTCACAACTTCAAGGAAAGGAGAAAAAAACTAGCAATACCTACAGAGTTATTTTTAAAAATTATATGATAAAAAAGAGTGAGAAATATCTAACAATTGTCATATTCAATTCAGTTAAATTTAGCATGCGATAGATATGCATGGCTAGTGCAAAGATGACATAGGGCCATTTAGCTAGGTCACACTACATATAAACTTACTTTATTATAGAAAAAAAACATTTTTTTTATACTATCAAACCTATATGGGGAGGCTCATTATTTAAATTGAAATAATGTAACTTTAGAATTTTCCTTGATAAACGTATCATAAAATTGTAAACGATACATTCTTGGTGTAAAGAATTGTATAATTAAGCACAATATAGATACTTTGACAATACCAATGAGATTTGCATTTTGTTTGGCATGCGACAATGAATGATCCCACACATGGAATGAAAAATTGAATACGTTGTGGAAACAAGAATCATAATTTTAATGCTACTTCTCATTTTTACTTTTTGTTCTTTTCCTTGCAAAGTTTTGGTGTGTATCACCATTTTCTTTTCGCATTGGTGTATGGTAAGAGGATCTTGATCATAATAGAAAGCATTTTTTTTAATTCTAAAGAATAATTTATTTTTTCACATATCAACAAATATTTTATTTTCCTTATCCAACTAATCATTTATTGTTTATCCTTAATTTTTCAATTAGTATATAGTTTTTAGATGTTACCAACTAATAAATTATAATATGAATAATTTAAGTAATGGAGCGTTGAAACTTGCTATTTTATTAAATAAATACAAACATGAAAATACAAGTCAAGGATAAGTTTGACTCTCGAAATCTGGAAATCAAACCCACTCTCTATGTTAGAAAAATAAAAAAAAAAATATCTTGGAGCCTAATTTCAAACTTTGGCTCTCTAAAATAAACATCATCTCACTTTTAAAAAGTCTATTGGAAGATACTCAACTTTTTAAATATAAGATAAGAAACTCTTTATTTAGATAGTTAATCCTTGAAATTATGTTTCACTACACTTTTTACTTGAACTTTCTAAAATATAGAGTTTGGAGAATTAAATTCACCCTTTATTTGTATTTATAATGATTGCATCTAATAAGTTGTATTCTTGATGCTCATTTTCTTGAATTATTCAAATCATCTTTAGAGTTATTGGCTACTGAAAGTTAAAAATATATTACATCCTGTTAGAAATAAAGCGACAACAATTTGCTCTAATACCACTTGTTATTAAACTAATCGAGTAGGTAGGCGCTCTGATACCACTTTTTGGAAATTGAGCTAATTTAAAGACAAGATAATGGACAATATGAAAATAACAACAATTACAAGAATGCAAGATTTATATGACAACACCATGGGCAGAGGTGAAGAATTTACCGTCTCAAAAGGTAAGGAATTACAATATGTTAGATTGAATCTCACAAGACTCTATCCGGATATCACCATCTACTAGTGTCATCTCTCTATAAACAAGATCCACTATTTTATTATGTTCTCACTCTCAAATATGTGTAATACACAACATATTTATAATGTAATAATCCCTAAAATATTAGAAAAATTAATACATGAAGAGTTTAATATAAGATGAAGTCCCAACATAATGGTTAAAACTAATAATGGAATAATTGAGATTGAATAAAAAACAAAAATTTAGCAGAATCACGAAACAAATGTGAGCCAGAATATCATCGTCGCTCAAGCGGCCTAGCTCACTGTCAGCAAGTGGCCAATGCAGCACTCGAGCATTGCATCTATAGCGCATTGGCGTTGCATCTCGGGACAAATCTTCCACAATAATTTTGACTAGCATCTAGGCACTTGGATCTCGTGCTCCGCCTAATCTCTATCCCAACAAATTCTTGGTCGAATTTTTATCTTTTTTGACTCTTTGAAGTCTTTTACTTCTTCAGAATTTCTCCAAAACAAACAACAAACTCCAAATATGCCTCCAAAAGGATTTTCATTCAAATATTTAACAAGAATTCAGATCACACTAAAACTCTAACAAAACTCTAATTTGACACGAATTTCAATGCAAAGAATAAAACTACCTCTTCAACAAACTCTAAAAATTTTCCAAACTGAACACCCCAAAGAAAACATACGACTGCCTCTTCTACAAAGTCCCTAAGGGTAAACTTAACAACTGTGAGTTAAATTCAGACATTATTTACCGGCAGAATTACCTTGGGCCCTAAACTTCCTCGAGTTATCATGAAAAACAAAATCAACAACTCCACAATCAACTCTATCCGAGTTACCAAATTTGTAAGAATTATCACCACAAGCAACCCGATCACAACTCCATCTGAGTCAATGCTTATCAACGCATAAGCAACCAAATCTGCCTCATCAAACCTCTCTTGAGGTCTAATATCTCTTTTCCTTAATTTAGTGATAGCTACGTTAACTCTGATCGTAGAACCTTGTACTGCGACATTTTCTATCCCTTCATCACAATTTAGCACCCTTGCTAACTTTCAAACTCCATCTTCATTGGTATATCGTACCCTTTCGAATCAAGAGTACTTAAGAAGATAATATTTCTCTTCAAATCTGGAACATGTCTTCATCACCAAGTGTCTTGATCGTCCTATTAAATATCTTAATTCAAACTTTACTAATGCTAGCTATCTTACAAAGTGTATTATTTTCCATCATCATAGCATCTTTCCCAACTATTTCATATGTTGTAAAGATTGGGACTAATGAAAAGTACAAGCCGTATCAAGAATTCAATTCTCGTCAAGTTTGGAGTCACTATTACAAATAAGTAAGATTTCTACATTACTGCAGTCATCTCCTATAAAACTGGTTTAATTGGAATTACCTAGCTGTCCATTCTGATTTGTAGCAACTGATTTATTCGTGTTCTACCACTTATGGCAATCTTTCTTCACGTGCCCCCTTTGCAATAATAAGAGACTTAATTAATATTATTAGACTTAAATATGACCCTTTCATGACCACCCAAATTCTTCTCACAAACAACAAGAGCATCCGTCTAGGCCTCTGATCGATGATTAGCAGCTTTATATTCTCCTTAGAATAAAGCTCATCATAAAATTCATCGATGGTGATAGTATATTGACTATACAAGATGGTGTCCCAGAATGTCATAATGAAATGGCAACGAATATAACAAATCAACCCTAAGTCCCCTTCATCATACTTGACCTTCATGATCTCCAAATCAACAATTTTCTCGAATACAGATAGATGATCTTTCAAAGCTATACTTTCTATCATATGATGAGAATATAAATGCTACTTTAGATTAAGTTTTCTGTTTAGATTTCGAGTCATGTATAACTGCTAAGGCAGCGACACTTTTCTCATTTAACACGTTCTAAACAATTTGGTTAGAAGGATGGCGATGTATCTGTGATAATGCCTTACAATCCTTTTGTGTCTTCTTTTCCAGTGTCAAAGTCGAGAGCATCTTTTTTAGCCCCAACATAGCATCATCCAAATCCAATTGAGCGATAACTGCTCGCATCTTAATCTGCTGAGATCCAAAAGTGAAATCTCAAACTTTATACTTGTCATCCCAAAACAATCATACCTCGTTCTGAGTTAATCAAACCTCACTTTAATACGAAACCAAATTATCTATCTTAGGAACTTCGATCATTGACTCTGATACCACTTGTTAAAAATAAAGCGATATAAATTTGCTATGATACCAATTGTTAACAAACTAACCGAGTAGGTGTGCGCTCTGATACCACTTTTTACAAATTGAGCTAATTTAAAGACGAGATAATGGACAAGACAAAAATAAAAACAATTACAAGAACACAAGATTTATGTGGAAAAACCACGGGCCAAGGTAGAGAATTCATTATATCAAAAAGTAAGGAGTTACAATATGTTAGTTTGGACCTCACATGACTCTTTTCTATATATCTCTATCTATGAATCTCTCTCTATAAATCGGATCCTCTCTTTTGTTATGTTCTCTCTCTGTCTTAAAAAATGTGTAATACACCACATATTTATAATATAACAATTCTTAACATATTAGGAATATCAACACATGAAAAGTTTAATATAAAATTCCCAATATAATGGGTAAAACTAATGATGGAATACTTGAGGTTGAATAGGAGTCCAAAATTTAGCAGAATCGCGAAACAATCTGGGCTCAGATATCACCGCCACTTGAGTGTCCTAGCTTACAGTCAGTGAGTGGCCAAGGTCGAATGCATTCGAGCACTCCATCCATAGCGTTCGAGCGCTATGTCTCAGGATAAATCTTCCACAATACTTCCAATTGGAACCTTAGCGCCTGAATCCTGGTCCTGGGCACCCGATCTCCAACCCAAATTTTTTTTGGCCAATTTTTATCTTCTTTCACTTGTATTCTATTCATAGTTGTCAGACTCGACTCGAACACTGACTCGGACAATGTAGCGGGTCAATGGGTTAGTGGTTCAACCGGCGGGTCATTGCATAAAAACTTTAAAAAAAATATATAAAGTATAAATTTTTTTAGGGGCAGAATTAAAAATTTTAATTTTTTTCACTAATTATTTAGTTCTATAAAATAAAGTAAAATATTGGATCAAAGTATTTTAAAAAATATTTTTATAAAAGCTATAAATGATTCATTAGCTAGATATAAGTTATTGTACACAAGTGATACTAAATTATTTTGTATTCAAGTGGTGAGGAACCCATTATTTTTTTAGATGTCCAAGGTTTAATTCTCTTGGACCTAAAAAAATTGTAAAAGGATTTCAAAATTCAATCAAACCGGGTCCGGGTAAATCATTGGTTAACTCGGTCAAAGCCCGATTTTGACCGAGTCAAGTGCATTTATATCAATTTAATATGTCCGACCCGGTCAAGGGTCTGGGCCGGCCGATTTTTATAACTATGATTCTACTTCTTCAAGACTCCTCCGAAAGCCTTTTACTTCTTCAAGAATTCTTCCAAAAAAGCAATTAACTCCAAATATACGTCAAAAAGTATTTCCAATCAAATACTTAATTAGAATTCGAGTCACACTGAATCTCCGACACGATCATTTCCATAAAGATAGACTTACTTTCCATTTTTGTCTTCACCAAATTATAGGTCAATTTTCTTGTGGAGAGTACAAATGATTTAATTGTTACCTTTCCAATATACCTCTATTTAATGTGCTTTATTATTAACATCTATGAAGTAATCTGATTTAAACCATTATTTAGTGTAGGTATATATTAGGAAATAATAATGCTATTTAGCACCACTAATGTTGGAACACCAATCTGGGTATCATGCAAGTGATTGAACATCTTAAATATGATTTATTTTCCTACTTTAAAGGTAATCTATCAATTAATGACACATGTATGTTATCTAAATTGGTGCTTAGCACCAGTGGTGCATATAAGAAAATTATATTTCAATTATAGTAATTATATATATTTTTAATTTGTGTGAAAATGAAAGCAAATATATCTTTGTAGGACGGAAGGAGTATACATTACTTAAAAAAGAGGTAAAATAATAATTTTTTAAAAAAAAAAGTAAAATAAAAGCTTAAACTAAAGAGTTAGTTAGAATGTATAAAAAATTTACTTTTTAAATTTAAATATGCTATTTAAAAATAAAAAGATGTTCTATGAATTGCAATTCAGGCGGCATTTAAATAGAGAGATTTTGATTTTTGTGACATTACCAATGCAATACATGAATTGTAATTTAGGTGACATATAAATAAAAGACTTTCGATCTACGCGATGTTATTGTTTAAAGAATAGATGATCTAATTCAAATTTCATCTCTGATAGATTCCATCTATTATTTTAATATAGGAGAGAAAATAATAAACAAACGAAAAAAAAAAAAGAAATTGGAGAGAGAGAAAAATAAAGAAATATTAAATTATGGCAACTCATCTCGTCTAGAAAAGCCTCTATATTTAGATGATCATTTTGACAATGTTTTTTTTTCTTGCCACATTTGCTAGACACCGTCATAGACATGCTGGATTAAAGAAGAACATTTTTATACATGATCTATTTTATTTTATGTGAACCTTTTTAGTACAATTCACTTTAGCATTGGATATTGTCGATTTTATATATCGTAAGTGTACGGATCGAACAAGTAATAGAATGGATCTTAGAGTCCGAATATCGTTCTCATGAGTACTACTATTTAACCGTTGATTAAATTATTCATAACTTTGATTGAAAACAAATAGAATGAGTTATTTTCCTTTTATGGTTTTTTTTATTTAAATGTACTAAAACGATAAAGTGAAATTTGTTATATGATGGTTTAAGTGTTAGGATTTATGATTTCACAGCTATCCCCTTAATCTCAATCACCAATTTTATAGCAATTGATCATGTTTATCCAGTCAAGTTCTTCTAACATATTCAATTTATCTCTCTCGACTTCAAATTGATTTTATTTATTTGAGTCAATTCCATATTTCTATGTGAATCCAAATACACTTTAGTTAAACTCAGTAAATCTCTAGGAATTCATATAATGATCGTATTAACTAAAAAATATATCACCACATTTATATTAGTTCTTGACTTTTACTATGTGGTCTAAGCAAATAATCTGACTCTCGACATAATTATTGCTTACAAAATTAATGAATTAATGGTCAATTAATCCAAGCATTAAATTGAAGTAAAAACAATTCATAAAATTAATTGAAGATTTAAAACTTTTTAATTAAAATTAATGTTCAAAACTCGGTTACAGTTATTACATATCATGGGGAAAGAGTAAAACGAAAAGAATTAAAGTACATCGCCATGTTTAAAGGAAAAATGGGAAAAAGATGAAGATCTTGCACTAATATTTTGCCTTCTTCTTGTAAGATCTTGAAACCCTAATTTATTGATTGATTTCTTGATTTTCTTTCCTCCTTTGGGACTTGTATAATAATCAGACAATAAATCCTCAAGCCTCAACTTGAATATATGTTTATAACGAAACTCTAAAATCTCATTTTTGATTGTTGGATTATGGTATGTATTTATAGAACAAGATTTAGGCAAGATCCTTGTTCAAATTGAATTCCATCAAAGAGTTTGAGAAAAAAAGGAAACAAATCCCTTTTTGATTGAACTATTTTTATCATGTGATCTTAGTCCTTCATCTTCTAATATTTATAATTAAGTCATCTAGGCAAGTTCGAAAGTTTGCAATTTAGTCTCCAAACTTTTAAATTATCGAATTTAACTCCTAAAACTTATGAATTTTTATTGAATACTCTATTAATACTTCCAATTGATCCCTTTCAATTCGGTTATTCGTCAATTGTTAAATTTAAACTCCAATTAAGGTTTCAAATAGCATTTTTCACATAATAACTGCTTAATTTATATATAATTAGATAAGAATAGAAGTCCGAATAAGCGCATAAAATGCATTTATTAAATACCCCAAAACTTAAACTCTTATTCGTCTAGAGCAACACCGTCTGCTAAACTATAAGTAAATAGATAAAAATATAAGTGCATTAGATAAATTATCCGAAGTCACATCAAGTATTGAAATCGTATGATAATTCACAAAAAGCTTATAAGTAGTGCAACTAAAACAATTTCTTTACTCTTTGTGTGCATAGTCAATCTAATAATCATGAGCTTCTAAATAGGTTATTTTCTTACCATTAATAGTCAAATATTTATTTTCTCTTGCGTGAGATTTGGAGCTCGTTTGTTACCGATTAAAATTCAATTAAAATTGAAAATATAGCTGTTATTGGGCCCAACTCATCTAATAAAAGTCAACAATAACGATTAATTTTTTAATTTTAATCCGATTTTAATATCTATCAAATGGGCTCTTACACTCCTAAATTTATTTAACAATCACAAACTCGAGGTGTATATTCTAAGATTGATTTCACAACACTCATTCATTTTCCACTCAAGTTTGATTGGATTTCATCAATGAAAGTCACTATCTCAATACATGATGATTCTCTTTAAATTTGAATGTCTCAACCTCCAGGCTTAACCAAAAGTCTGAATTCCAAATTAAGTATCTAAGGATTAGCTTGACAGAAAGTGCTTATAGTTGTTTTGCAAATGTCTCAACACATTTTAATGTGTTTTTTTTTTGTTTTTTGTTTTTATTGTGCTTGTTCTTCTGTTTCTGGGATATTTTCTTTGATTTTTTAAGGTAGTTTTCACTGTACATTACAACCAACTTTCTTACTCGGTAGATAATGTCCTAAACATTGGTGATACATTGGGCAAGATTACTCGAGACTAGCTTTACACAACAATGTAGCTAACTTTTTCCTATCTGCCATGGCTAGTGCAATGCCTTTTATTTTCTTGAATAAGTAATTGAAATCAAACACCTAGTAACTGGTTACTTCATAGTCTCTACTTGTTAGCCATAATATTCCACACAAAAATTCAATATGCACAGAATCAACACATATCTGAATAGTTCCCAACACTCAATCAACCACTCCCAAACATATTTTTCAATAGGTCAAGTGATTTTCCAAAATATTGTGATCTTGTTTTATAAAGACCTAACTTCATTCGAACTATTATATCAATGTAACCAATCCAAAAATACATATCATGACTACTATGCTCAATATAATGCGATCTCACATAAACAAATATCGAATTAACAAAAAAATTGCACACTTCACAATTGATAAAATATAAACAATTTCAATTTGCCGACAAGACTATCTAACTCACACAGACACATATACCCCAAAAATACACATTGTCCTCAATGTAT
>CAIGRL010038616.1:0-12089 GCA_903798325.1 Fraxinus xanthoxyloides
AGGTAAAATCAGGGAATAGATTGTAATCAAACCAAAATTATTGAGAATAATTAAATTGAAACGTGCAGCACGAGGGATCAACGCCATTTTTCCAACTACACTTTGACGCAACATGCCAAGAAATATGGGGAATTACGAAGTTTGGCTGTACATTTATAATAATTAATTAATAATTATTATCAATTATTGATATAGACTAACAATAAGTTTTAAATTATTGTTGTCGTGCCCGAAAAGTTTTATAGAAGTTCAATTCTCTTACTAAAGAAAATAATTATTCAAATTGAAGCTTTTTATAGTCTAATATAATAAAATTCATAAAATGTGAACGCGAGGAGATTTTTTAAAAAGGACAAAGTTGATAAGGGGTGAGTCATAAATTGAAATGGAAAATATTTTCGTTTTTATTGTTTTTCAAATTGGAAGGGGTGTCTTTGTATTCAACATAAATCAGAATTGATTTTTATGTATTTGCTCTTTATTTATAATTTATATGGATTAATTATCAACCGTTACAATTTGTATAATTGTCTCAATCTATTTTCACTTATGATGGGGTCTTATCGTATTCAGATCAAGGTATAGTCTTGAAGTTTATTTTCAGGATTTTGTTACTTGTACATCAAAATTGTACACGAGGACTTATATAATATGATGTGGATGAAGAAAAATTGAATGGTAAAGTTCGTTGTGTTTTAAAATGACAAATGGTAGAGTGTCATTTGACATTATGTAATATATTATGTAACATTTGATGTACATGTAGTAAGATCCTTATTTTAAAATGCGAATCTTGTAGAATCTTGTTTTCTCCATGTACGTGATATGATATTTTAACTTAACATGCCAAATAAAATGGCGACTCTTTTGAGAACATCAATCTTGAAGTTTTATTATTGGTTTGAATTTTAGACAAACTAAATTGCTTGTGTATTAAAATGTATCAGCTTTATTAAGAGCAATAATTCAAATCCTCATATACTAATTACTATTTTCATTAATTCAAATAATTTACCTTTAATTTTCACTATTACTTTGGTTAAACATACATATAATATTCACCAACAGATAAGATTTCTAAAAATGAGGATCTTTGTTGTGCACGTGTGGTGAATGATTTACTCGAATAAATACAAAATAAAAACAAAAGGCAGTGACGGTGAATGTTAATGGAAGTTGTATTTCTACTCTCTTAAAAGAGGGATTTTGAGGATTACTATTCATTTATGAATTTTCCTCACACATCACTATTTCATAAGTGGACAAAAAAAAAATCTTGACCGTATTTATTGACTTCACTAAAAAATAGTCTACAGTTGAAATTTTATAAATATAAATATCTTCTTTCTCCATGAATCTTTTGTATTGGAGAAGCAAATGTATTGCAGATGATATTTTGTAAAATATCTTCTCCATGTGCGTATTGGAGAAGCAAACCAAAAAGAGAGGAACCAAAATCTTTATTTCACTCCAAGACCATGGTGCAGTAAAAATAGTAGACTATCTCGACAAATTGCGACAACCAATTTCGTGTTTTCATACTTCTCTATTGTTCACCGTCTCCGGCTCAATCTTTATTTATTTGAAAGTTCTTATACAACTTAGGTTTGCTGGAACAACATTTTCAGAATTGTCCTGATATTGCTGCATGTCCATCTTTATATAGATTTACAATATATAGAATTCTTCCTGGTATATCTTTCAATTCTCTTGTGACGAAAATGAGACTGTGGTAAGAAGTGAACTATAGGCTGGAGTTAACTAATGTTCGATGAAATTATATATGCAATGATAAGGCAATAAAATTGACGGGAATTGATGAAGAGGTATTTAGGCAGTGAATGAAGTAAATCTGGAGTATAATGTGTTTTCACTACTTTTTGATGTTTCTTTAGTTCAATTGTACACTACTTGGGCTTCAAATATGGACAAATGTGCTCTACTCATCTTTAAAGGTTTGATTTTATAATTATCTTCAGTGCTGTTTAGCCAGAATTTGAACAACTGGGAAGAGTTTCCTATGTCGGTATTTTTGTTGAAGCTTGATTGTTGGATTTCAAAGTTGAATATTACTGGAAGAGGTTTTCTCTTTTATTTATTTATTTCATTTTTTAAATCAGTAATTTTAGAAATGAAAAATTAATTTTTTTTTAAAAAAATCACAAGATGGAATCAATCGGCACAACTCTGCACTAACTCCGCAAGGTGCAGAAGATTACTCCACGGTTTGCACTGTGTGCGGAGTGAAACTCGCACAGTGCTGAGATATTGGTCATTTTTTTCTTCTCATTTATGTTTGCTGTAAAATAACCAAAGAGTGAATCTAACGATTCATGGACAGGGAAAAACTAGTGAATTGAAACATCTTATTTAATAGAAAAGGAAAAGGAAAAAAAAAAAAAAAAGATCGTGTCTCCGTGTTGTGCAGAGACATGGTCCCAATTTTTTTTCTTATTTGTTTTGCCAAGAATTCTACTTATTTACTTTTTACACAAACTATAAATACAATTTCACTTATTAATAATTTAATTCAAACTCAACCCCAGCGACCAAACGGTCAGATCGATCCCCGTCAGGGGCATTGCCCCCTAACCCCCACGGGGCGCTGCCCCCTCGATCCCTGGAATATCCCCGTCAAGGGTGCTACACCCTCTACCCCCCGCGAGTTGACTTACCAGGTCAATCCCGGTGTTTCGAGGCATTGCCCCCACTGCCGTCTCGAAAATAATATTGACAAAGATATTGATAGATGAGAAAATATTATTTAATGGTGAGCTCAGTGCTAAGAAGAAAATACGTCCCCAATGAAGTTGATATAATATCACTTTAACTTAAACGAATTTGTCCCTTTGTGAATTTTTTCTCCATTTATTTCTTGATTCTTATTTCGGGAATAACTCTTCATAAAAATGAACATTTTTCTGATGAAACAATGAAAAAATTGAAAAGAAAAGAAACAATTTCTTTGTGCTGATATGTATACAAGAGAAATTTAAGGCTCAGATAAGAAATTTCTTATTGCTTACCAATCTGCATATGCTAGAACAGATAAAGGATCTAAAATACTTCAACAAAGACAAACACACGCCACACATTTTGTAAAATTTTCACTCTTTCTGATACCAAGACTTATGGTGATTTTTCTATTCCTCGTCAAATTGTCGAAAATTACTTCCCTTCATTGATAACTCAAATCGTATTTGTCTTCCAATTTTAATTATACATTACAATCATTTGTTCATGTTATTTAAATATGGTGATAGTTTTATCATACTTTATTTTTAGAAGACTATAAACAACATAAGCCTTCTCAAAAGTACGAATTTACATAGGATTGAGTAAGAACTTTCATAACTTTGGTATTTATTTGCATGTGTTATGTGTTTAAATGTAGCATATCACGTCTAAAAATAAGTTCATTGTATTCACTGATATCCCCATAATTTTGAATTTGTTATTTATTAAAAACTTCTAAAGTAATTTAGCCTTAAAGTCATTTGCTCACTACTTTTTATAAATTGAGTATGAATCTAATCATATATCAAATATTGTATTTAATGCATAAAGTCTTACGCTTTAATATCATCGGGATTTTTCTCATACAAAATGTGTGTATGGAAATTTAATTATACAAGACATCTAATTCTCATCTGATTTTAATACATAAAATACTAACATCACCTTCAAAATAACAAAATTCGTGCATTGCACGGATAAAAACTATTGTTAAGGAAAGAAATAGAATAATCTTTTATGTTGGACGTAATATAAATAATGAAAATTAAGATCAAGGTTTTCTTCATCAATCACCGTCCATTTAGATCCTCACCAAAACCTTTTTCATTTTGCCTCACGACAAAGGGGCACAATCACAATAACAAAAATGAGATTCTTTGATTTTGACTATCGGAGAAGTATCTTTTCTTTTGGATTCTTATATTCAGACATAATTATAATTCATTTTAGTATTTCTTGCTATCAAATAAATATTTAATTTTTGAATATACTATCAAACTATGGCTTTGTGGACTTTGCTCAGACAAATCTCAAGAAGGTCTAGACATGTAAATATTGTTGAAATAATTCTATTATGTGGGTTTCTATTTGATTGCGATTTTTACGTGTTAGATGTATGATTTGCAATAATAATGTGATTAGACCCAATACGTTGTGATCACTTGAGCCATTGTACACCTTATAAGCTTTATTATTATAATGTGATAATTTTAAGTATGTTGACCGGAATTATGTAAACCTTAATTTGGATTAGAGTTAGTAATTAGCCAACTTTATGATTTCCTATACAATGGTTAAGTCCCCTCTCCTCTCCATATGGTTTTGACTTGTCCCATTGACGGTGGATTATTTTCAGGAGTAAGGAGAGGAAGATCTAGCTAGTAATATTCATACATAATAATGTCTTCCACATGTATGAATTTTTAGACTATCAATTAATTATGTGATTCTTGTTTTTAACATGATTATTGTCAAATTTTAACAAATATGCGATTGAACATGGATCCAAAATTATAGGGGCATTTAAAATATTTTATAATATATTTTTAGTTTTGAAAAAATATTTGGGGATTTTTAAAAAAAATAAAAAGGCACAAATTTTAAGAAAAAAAACTCTGTCCAATATTGAAAAGTGCTATAATTAGACTAATTAATAAAGAAGTAAAAGAAAAAAAAAATTGAAATTGAAATTCAATTTGCTTATAAGTGTAAAAAAAAAATTAAATCAATAAATTAGCTTCAAAAATCAAAACTAGTTGATTCATTTTGAAGAAAGAAGAAATTTATGCTTTCTATTTATTTATTGATCTTTGACAATTCAATTTTTTATGCTTCTGAATTAATATATTGATTTATTATGGGTTACTTTGAATACGGACACATTACAAAATAAATATTAAAATATATATCAATTACGTGTAATAATAACTAAACGAAATTCTTGCACACAGTCCCCAAACATTTCAACTAGTTGCATTTGGGTCTCTATACATTTTTAGGTCGTACTTTGGTCTCTAAACTGATTTTTGATGACATATGACATAAGTATGAATGAATGAAAAATATTCAATTTTCATCAAATAATCACTTGAAAACATAGTTATTAAATATAGGACGGATTGAAAACCAGTTAATTGACACTAGTCCGATCCAATTAGTATATTTGGACAAAATAGCTATTGTTTGACCCGTAATAAATCGAACTAATCGAATGATTTTCATGAAGAACCATTTTTATAAATCGATCAATTTTATCAAATGTTCCAGTCTTTTTGATTGGACAGTTAAAAAAAAATACATTTTCCCACCTAACACTTCTTAAATTCTCACACGATATCAATTGTAATTTTTAATTATCGTACAGAAATATTTTTTGGAATGTCATTATCAAAAGACAAAACATGAGATGAAATTTTGAAAAAATTACTTCATATAATAATTTATTATTCATAAACATCGATTTATCGATTTGACAGCTCATCCAATGAGCCAATAACTTAGTCAAGTCATCATATGAATCGAGTTTGATAATTATGCTTGAAAGGTTGGGAGCTTAGATTATGATCGATAGAAATGTCTAAAAGAATGAATCATGCGACCTTCAAGTAAATATTTTGATGAAAAATCGAACAATTTCGTTCCATTTATCTTCACGTGCACCAAAAAGAAAAAACATCTAGAGGGTGTGGTGTATAGATTAAAATCGGATTAAAATTAAAAAATTAGCCGTTATGGTTGACTTTTATTAGACGGGTGGAACCCAATAACTACTATATTTTCAATTTTAATTGGATTTTAAGTCGTACTAAATAGGCCCCTAAACATAAATGCGAGCAAATATGTGCGGTGATACAAGTGAGTAGGACTNATGCTTGAAAGGTTGGGAGCTTAGATTATGATCGATAGAAATGTCTAAAAGAATGAATCATGCGACCTTCAAGTAAATATTTTGATGAAAAATCGAACAATTTCGTTCCATTTATCTTCACGTGCACCAAAAAGAAAAAACATCTAGAGGGTGTGGTGTATAGATTAAAATCGGATTAAAATTAAAAAATTAGCCGTTATGGTTGACTTTTATTAGACGGGTGGAACCCAATAACTACTATATTTTCAATTTTAATTGGATTTTAAGTCGTACTAAATAGGCCCCTAAACATAAATGCGAGCAAATATGTGCGGTGATACAAGTGAGTAGGACTGAACAACGAAACCATCAAATCGTAAAATCGAACAAAAAACGTTTGTTTGGTTCCGTAGATCCTTCAATGTTTTGATTTTGAACTGAAACAAATCGTTTCGAAGTGATTAGATTTAATATTTGCAAACTGTTTCAGACCACCAAACCGTTTACAAAAAATAAATAAATAAATAAATATCTGAAAATTAATTTGTCTAAATTCTATTTAATCCACATCCATATTAAACATATTCAACTAAACTCAATTCGACAATTATACAAATCGAACCATGTTCAGCCTTACAATCGAGTCAAGTGGTAATGTTTGGGAACAAGGAGTGAGAATTTCCTTGAAACAAAATGGTAATTACATTTAAGAAAAGACAAAAGGAAGCGAAACTCGAGGGCGGCAGGCACGTAGGTTTAGGGTATCGCATTTCTATGGACTCTTCAATTATAAATTGCAAAAGATTAGCCCTAACTGTAGGCTTCGGGGATACGACTCTCGATCAATCTCAAGAGGCATTCTTTTTCCTCTTGACAAATCGATCAGTTTTTTTTCACTCTTATTAAAAGCCTCTAATCATCGCTAAATAATCAGATCTTCTCCAAACAAATCAAGAAAATAAAATTTCTGTAAGTTTTTATTTGACCCTCTTGCTTTTGTTAATTTCTGCAGAATTTAGTGATTGTCCGTGGATCTTGATGATGTATATTTTAACTTTTCTGTCGTGTGTTTATGGGTTTTATTATTGATTGCGTTGAATTCTGATGATGTATATGTTGATTGTTTACGTTTGTGTTTTGGATTTCTTTTCTTTGTAGAACGAAATTTGTGAATCTCGGGTTTTGGTTGTGAACCCGGAATTTGTTATGGTGGGTCTTTAGGATCTCTTATGTTTCTGAATAAGATTTGATTGTTTGAAACCTCGGAAGTAAAAGCTTAATTCACCGATATTAGGAAAAGTAAAAGTTATTTTCACTACTTTAATTAACTGTTTAAACAAATTATTTATCTTTAAACTTACTTATTTGCTAGAGGGCTGAAAGGATGTACTTTATTTGCTTTTAATGCGAGTAAAAGCACAATTTGTTGAGCTTAGAAAAAGTAAAAGTTACATTTTCCCACGCTTTTTCCTATTTTAATCAACTTTCACCGCTTGAAGATATTACTTGTCAGTATAGGCTTTTGAATGTTAAAAGTTGTTTCAAAACAACTGAAATAATATATCAACACAAGTTTGTTGTGCTAACATGTTTAGTGTACATTATTTGAGGTGGGAAAGGAAACCATCATTGTTGCATGACACTGTTTAATCTCAAGTAATAGGTTCTTGATATTTTCAGCTGATAACAATTTCAAACTGACGCACTGAAAACTATAAGACGGAGACTCGAGTGAAGAGCATAGAGCCACTCGCTCGTCTCTTCTCATAATTCTCCGGACATCTATTGCCCTTTTGCTATGGAAAAAGGATGGTTGCTATGCCATTTTTTGTCAAAGCTAAGGGGCATATATATAGTGCTTGAGTGAAAGTTTTTTTTTTTTTGTTTTGGAGAGTATTTGGTTAATGACTACGAAATGTGATTTTTTTTATTTTTATTTTTTGGTTGAGAATGTGTGGGTGAAAAAGAGTGTAGGGGAAAATTTATTTTCAAATAATCACTTTCAAACAAAGGCATAATAAGGCTTTGTCAAATAAAAAGCATCCGTAATTGCAGTATTTATCTTCAAGTTCCTGTGCTGCTGTTCATGGTATGACTTGGTGAATTTCTTATCTGACCTCGTGGATCTTAGAAAATTGGAAATAATTACGATTCAAGTGTTTCTTTCAACATCGTTGCTGTCTTGTTCTATCATCATTTTAATGAATTGATGTTTTATTTCATGTATGAGGGAATAGAATTGATATTTCACCCTACTTCCATTACCAGAACTGACAGGAAAACATTGCATTAAAATGTTATCTACCATATATGATGAAATATATACGAACATTTTTTCCATTTGTTTGTAATTACTTTCTTAACCATTACAATCCTAGAATTACTTTTTTAATTTGGAGAGACTAGTTATCAAACTGCTGAACATGTTTGTAATAGGTAAACATGGCAACTGCAAGCCTTCCCAACAGCTGCATGCTCAGAAGTGCACCACCACAAGCTAGAAGTACAAGTGCCTTTCTGAGGAGCCCGTCCTCTTTAGGATCTGTGAGGAGCATCTCCAAAACCTTTGGCCTGAAAGCTAAGTCAGGTTTCAGAGCATCCGCCATGGCTGTTTACAAGGTTAAGTTGATTGGACCAGATGGCGCCGAAACCGAATTTGATGCTCCTGATGACTGTTACATCCTCGATTCGGCTGAGAGTGCCGGAATTGAGTTGCCATACTCGTGCAGGGCTGGTGCATGCTCAACCTGTGCTGGGAAAATGGTTTCAGGTTCTGTTGACCAGTCGGATGGATCTTTTCTCGACGATAACCAAATGAAGGAAGGTTACTTGCTGACTTGCATCTCCTACCCGACTTCAGATTGTGTGATTCACACTTGCAAGGAGAGCGATCTTTACTGAACATCTGCTCGAGTTTGTGCTTCTAGCTTATTAGCTATAGTGCAAAGCAATTCAACATTGTTTGCTATGTTGTTTTCAAATATTAATGTCTTGAGTATCAAATTGGCTGTTTTGGATCTTTTGAAAGCTCGTGTTCAAGCTGTGTTTTGTCTAATGCAATCGCGTTTTGTACCCATTGTTGTTCTCTCTTTCTCCACTTTCTTTGTTTAGGTGAGAAGGGGTTGTTAGTTAAAGGTAGAGAAGTAGAGGGATTATTGGTACCATCAAACAGTTGTTTTCTTTAATAAAATTATCGTTAGTTTTGATATTCAGTTATAAAATTTTAGGAAATAGTTTTTTGGTATGAAAAATTTTGATTGATGTGACTTGTTTGGTAAGTAGATGTTGCTCAAGTGAACATATTACGAAGAGAAAAAATGTGTTTCTAGTACTGGATATTGAATATGCCTTTGTAATTTCACGGACATAAAAAGGTAAAGAAAGGTGAAGAAGAACGAGGCACGAAGAAGTTTGTGTTTATAAATTAAAACAACATACCAAGAATCGAGCTCGATGAGAGTTTATAAATGCCAAATCGGAGGTTAATTCAAAGTCGAGAATTTGAATACAAATTTCATTTTCAGAAAAAATGAATGTACAAAATTGACATTTATAAAGGTAACTGCTCAATTGTATGTAAGACATAAATTTTCAGTGAAAATATCTTGAGAATATTTATAATTTTGTGGGCTTTTAAACCTGCCATATATGGACTCAAATTCAGAACATTGATCATATAGAATCGGTCCAAAACTCTAGTTTTTGGGTCATGATAGTACCAGGGAGAGAAGTAGTAGGCCCAGATTAACAATCAAGTAAAAATTCGAAGTTCCAAAATGTGGAAATTACACGGTCACAATTTTTTAAAGATTACAATTCAAAAAACAGGTTGAAAGTTTGTTTATTCAAAAATCATGTAATAATTCTATATAATAATAATAATAAATTACACACCACCCTCTAACCCATTCAGAGCCAGATTTAATCTCAATTTCGTTTCTCTCTCTAACCTATCCTCTCTCTACATTCTCTGTATTAATATCTCTTTAATTTTTCTCTCTACCAATTTGGTTCTACACTTCCTCTTTCACCATTTCTCTTCTACTCTCTCTGGAAGCAGAAACCAATTTTTAAGATCTCACTTTCCCAATTTTTTAATTAGGGCTTCAGATCACTGCAACAATGATTTTGTGATGGTTTGCGACAGTTTGTGTGGAGAGTTTTTGGTACTTTTTGTAGTGGTTTGCGATAGTTTGTGGTAATTTTGGTAATTTTTTTGGTGGTTTTGCGGTAGTTTTGTGGTGATTTTTTAGGTGGTTCTGTAATGATTTATAAGACATCTTGTGGTGATTTTTGACGTGGTTTGTGGTAACATGTTCATAGAGTGTATGTGAAATGCTGTGTTGATATCTGTTGGTGGTGCCAGTAGCGGTGATAGGTCACAGGTCACTAGTTATTTTGCATTGGTCAAGTAAAAATATTCACAGATCACAGATCAAACATAACTAGTCACAGATCATGTTTGTATGTCACAAGTCACACTCCACTGGTTACATGTCATATTGTATAGGTCATAGATATATGGTCATCGTGTGCGGGTCACAAAGCAATGATCAGGGTCACTATGAGTATGTCATAGATCAATTAAAATTTGTCATAGATGTAACAAGTCATGTGTCAAAGTGCACATGTCACAAATCACAAATTCAAGAGATCTGCTCACACGCAATTAAGATGGGTGTAGTGGGGACTTTCAATTTTCTACCTATATTAGAGACGTCACTAAGACTACGATAGGTTGTTTTGTTTTAGATTCTAGTGGTTGTCCTTCTTTTCAAATTCGTTGATTGTATTGTTTTGAGTTTTATTACTTCTACTACTTGTAACCACGATTTTTCTCCACTATAAGTGAGGGCTTATCAATAAAGTCAACGAGTTGTCGTCCTCTTCCCCAAGAAAAAAGAAAAAAGGGAAAAAGGGAAAAACCCTACAGAGACAAATACAACATACTACTAATGTACAAAACGAATGAGTGGAACCTTGGAAATTTTATTACTAACTTGACTATCGAAGCACAAAATTTACTCATATCAAGTCATTTTTGTAATCTCAATTTTGTTGCCAAGCGTATAAATAGGGAGGATTTTTACATTGCTTATCCCCCAAACAAAGAAAGTAGATCATCATGAGAATATTGACACTTGTGACAAATATGTGCCTTTCTAAAAGGTTATATAAAATGATTATCATGAGAAAATATGAAACATCAAATTATAATGCATCATCCTCTTTTCTCCAATTCTTGCTTTCCACGTTTTTTTTATGGGTTCTTAGTGAAAAGAGTTCTATTAGATTTTTTCCATTTAATTTATAATTTTATCGTTTTTGCACTTTTTATTTTTGCTTTTACACCATTAATGTTAGTAAATAATAATTTTCTTTTTAATAATTTCATTTTTTTTTGTCTTTATATTTTTGTTTGTTTCTGTTAATCGCAGTCATTTTCCAGAAATTACAACAAATCTTGACATTTGGATAAATAATTAGAGGATAATTATTAAAGTATTATACATATGATGTAAATTCTTTTATGGTGGTTGTATTCTCAACACAATTTTTATTTGATACGCCACATTTTAATTGCAATTAAACTTCTCAATATTTGCTCATTGAGCAATTATTAATTTTTCTTCCGCCGAATTTTTATTTCCAACATTTCATTAATTAATAAGTTTCGTCCTCAACGATGATTTATATCAAAATATTTTTTTTTCGTGTTTTGAAATGGGAAAATAAATATTATTGTCACAATTTTAATTTATTTATTCTTAAAAATATGATGAAAAAATAAGTTATTTTATGTCATTTCTACGAATTTTTCAACATAAAATTATTATTAAATACAAAATGTGTTAAACCAATAAAAAGTTTGTGGATTAGAATGATATGAAAAATCGTTAAGAACATAAGTGTTATAATGAACAAATATTAAAAATATTAAGTGTAATTAAAATGTGGCGCAAGAAATTAAAATTGTGGTCTGAATATAGTTACTCATTATTTTATGATAATATATAGAAAATAAAAAAAATTTAAGAATAAAATTCCTATTGTTCTGGAAAAAAAAATATCATAAGCACTCTGTATTACTAAGAAATCTTTTGTCAAGGAAAAAATTAGATTATTTTGTAAGTAATAATGAATGTGTGTGTGTGTGAGAGAGAGAGAGAGAGAGAGAGAGAGAGAGAGAGAGAGAGAGAGAGAGAGGGGGTCTTAATAATATTAA
>CAIGRL010038636.1:0-15138 GCA_903798325.1 Fraxinus xanthoxyloides
ATAAATACTAAAAAAATGCATATCGTATTTATTTGATAAATAAATAAATATTAATTATACTAATGAAGCATAACACAGTTTTAAATTTATAACTCAATAAAACATGCCTTAAATTTGTAACAGAAAATCCATAAAACTAAGAAATGCTGAAATTAAAAAACAAATGCAAGTCACACCGGATTATTATTATTGAGTTCCATAAATCATGGCACTACGACCTGCCAACCAACGATCGGTTCTCACGTGTGAGGTAGGAAAAAAAATAGATGAGTATATGGGGATACTCAATAGGAAACGAATTAATGGTGCAATCCCGAATAAAAATATTAAATCATGTATCAAAAATATCATACCATCATTTCATATCTTTATAAACCGATAAGAGCTCAAACATATCATATCTTTGATACCGGATGACCATTACATATCATAACATAAAATATCATATCGTAACTTTCATTAGCATAATATTTATCAACATGAAAAATAAATTAAATTGGATAAACCACATGCACCTTGTAATCCTACCGCGTTTGATAAAGAAAATGATTGGAAGAAAAAGCTAGAATTTCACATTCCCAAATCTTTAATTTTTGCTTGCTGCCACAATAAAACGAGACAAGAATATTAGAATTAATACATTCAGATGCACATGTGTACCACGGTGTTGTAAAATAAAAAGGTTAATGGAGGTTATCTGGCCCAAAAATACATAAGAAAGTTTAGGTCTGATCGAAAAATGCAAAGAAGACTGCATGTATGAAATTTCAAAGTATCAATTCTACAGGACAAGATCTAAATGTGCAGAAGCGGTGCATAGGAGTGTAGCTGAGTTGTACAATATTTTATGGGAATATGTAGAAGAATTAAGGAGAACAAATCCTAGATTTACAATGTATATTAAAGGTTCAGGTCCTACTTTCAAGAGATTGTATATATGTTTAGGGGTATGTAAGAATGATTTTTAGGTTGGTTGCAAGCTAGTAGTTAGGTTGGATAGTTGCTTCATGAAGTCTACATGAGGTGGGCCTATTAGTGTTGATGATGTTCTGCATGCCTATAGCATGGGCAGTTGTAGATGTCGAGAACAAAACAAATTGACAATGACTCATAGAGTTGTTGGTTGATGACATAAGGATATCCTATGAGCTTGGACATTCATTTATGACAAATAAAAGGGTTTGGTGGATTCTATAAGTCAATTTTTTGAATGGACTAAGCACATGTATTTTGTTAGATAGATGCACATCAATTTTATCTTGGTACACAAAAGCCTGACCCTGAAGAACTTGTTGTTGGGCTGCAACAACTGTGCTAGGGTGGAGGAGTGCAATGAATGAATTGAAAAATGTTAATGAAGAAGCTTACAAGTGGTTCAATGAAAAACCACCTTCCTAGTAGAGTAGATAACACTTTGAAGAGCATTCCAAGTGTGATATTCTTTTGAATGCCTTATGCGAGGTATTCAATTCTTCCATTGTTTTTGACAGAGACAAGAAGAATATCATCTCGATATTGGAGAAAATCAAACACCAGCAAATCATAAGAATGGATACAAGAAAACAATGCAGGTTAAGAAGTTCGAGATAAGAAGTAGAAATGGATTGAGGTTGAGTATTGATTTGACAAAACATGAATTTACTATAAAAAATGGCAGCTGACTGGAATACCTTGCCCTTATACAATATCAACATGCTTTCGAGGGATTTAGCCATGTATGAGTACATTGATTCATGTTATAACAAGGAAACATACATCGTATTGTTTCCCAATGATCCGACAAATGTCAGGACTTGAGCTATGGCCAGAGTTTGGGAAAGTACCCACTGTAGAAAAAACAGGTAGGCAGACCCAAAAAAATGAGAGAGGTCACAGACTGCGCCACTGGTAGGAATTATGATGGAAAGGACAGGCACGAAGATGGTGTGTAAACAATATAGGGAATTTGGTAACAACAAAAGAAGTTGCAAATGACCATTGCCTGGTGAGCATGAATGACAACAACCGCGCAACTAGAGTCTCAACAAGATATACAGTCAAGAGCATCAAAGAGGAAGAGAAAAGCACCTTTAAAAATAACTTCACGGTCAAAGTGGAAGAAGTCCAAGAATCAAGGATCAAAATCTTGAACATGATGTGTTTCTCCTTTATAGTTTCGTTGGAAAGTGAACTTATTTTGTGAATATTTTGATTTTGTAAAGTGAACTTGAATTATTTTGCAAATACAATATTTTTGGTAATGTGGACTAGAAATATATGCAGGAAATGTTGTGATTTTGTAAAGCGACTTGGAATTTCGGATGGAATGGTCACATATGTTGTGACTGTTGAAGTTGAGTTCCTTGTTCAATTATTGTGTTTTCAAATTGTATTCATCAAATCTTACATGCAGGCAACTAGGGACTACATACAATTCTTTGGTGCTTTTTGCGCATATCTTACCAAAGGTTTTGTAGTGTTCATGCAACTATTACCAAAGGTTTGGTACCTTCATTGCAGTTATTACAAAAGGTCTAGTACCTATCATGTGATTCATTAAAAGGTTTGGTACCTTTGCTGCACTATCTACAAAACATTTGAAGTGTGATCTCATCTTCAATTTTGCATGAAGGGCAAAAATAGAAATGTTAAAGTAAGAACCAACAATATGACACAACGGGACACTTCATTTTAAGGAAAAAGTACAATACAACTGTTGCGCCTCACCAAGGCTCTAACGAGAGACTATGTCATAGACCACATGGAGATGTTAGTCAAACCTGGTGAAGTCGGCAAAGACTTGTTTCACCAAAATAAAGAGGTCAAAGAGAGAAGCACTCCCTTTTTCTATTCTGGTCGAGGTTCTTAAAGAAGAAGCCAAAATTCCTCGCACCGAAGACCTCCAATACAAAGTTTCTCGAGGCTGAAGCCCTTGTGGTCTTACAGAGGAGACGTAGGCAATCTTTAGAAATGATTGATGTAATGTTTGTAATGACTTATGTCAAGATTGTCAGCCTAGCATATAGGGTGGCTGACATGTTGTCAATGTAATAAATGCATAAATGCATAGCACACTAAGTGATATAAGGCTTTGACCAGGAAGATGGGGAATCATGTTCGCAATCTAATGGCTACCATATCAGCTAGAACTCTATAAAAGTTCACAACTTATGCCATTTAATAATAATGAAACTTTCAACACTAAAAACCATACTGACTCTCCCCTCTTTTAGCTTCATATTTTTATTTACTTGACTCAAATTACTTCAGCTTTCATTGAGTCGATGGATGTTTTGTTCATGTTTAACAATCTTTAATCAAATTGCCAATGCTCAAACATTTTTATCTCTACCACAAAGCATCTTCCACGTCAATAAAATCATCCTAATCCACTCGAATATCCGGTCAAAACATGCAGGAATTTACTTTCCAAGGTGCGAGTTGATCCGACATCTATTGTCCACGTAATCATAACAAAAAAAGAGGTTTGTCCTTGATGAAAGAACAGTTTAAACCTAAGGAAAATCGTTTATTGGAACTTGGTGTATTTCTTGAGAACCAGAGAATACCCTGAAGAAGGAAAACCGCATTTCACTCCAACAGTTTGTCCTCGACATCATCAGCAACATCAGAGAGGTGGATCTAGAGGTGAATCCAGAATAGTAGCCAAGTTCACAAAGAAAGTGGCCACTATTGCTGCTAACATGAGATATATCACCTAATAGAACATTGTCATGTAGGAGCTACTAAAGAACATGCAAAACTAGTGGGGACACCTTATGCCCCCGTATACAGCTGAAGGGAATGCTCAACTCCCTAATCTGCCCCAAATGCCACGGGGAAATTAATATAATGAAGAGGAAGTTCAAAACCAAATGGCTCATCAACAATATGCCTAGGAAGAAGCCCCTCAGAAGAGGGAGGTTGGAGTTGAAACTTCCACCAACTACACCACTAATCAACCTAACAAGGTCTAATTCAACTTTCTGCAAAATCATGAAAGGGAAAACATATCTCAGAGATCTACAAGCGTATTCGACCGATAAAGCCCTGGAATGCCTAGAAATAGGTAGGCTCGGCCTTTTTTCATACCTAGAAATAAGCTGCGAGGACCCCAGTCCGAAAGGCCAAACGAATCCTCTTGCGGCGACATGCCCTAGAATTGTACAGGGCCGTCCCAACCACCTCGAGAGTATTAAGCTAGAAGAGATGAAGATTTTGATAAATCGTAGAAGTCCTGTGACCTCGATGATGACGATAATAATTTGCCCTTCTCTTAATGGATTAGTGTACCCATGTTCTAAGTCATTCACGCTCCTAAAAATCCTCAAATAGGATGGAAAAGGTGACCTTGTAAACCGCCTCAACAGTTTCAAAACTCACATGAGCCCAAGGGGTTCATCTCCTATCGTGAAATACAGAGCATTCCACTTGACCCTAAGTGGGGCAGCTGAGGTATGGTATACCAAGCTTGTGACAGGAAGTATTAGAAGCTAGCCGGACTTCAAGAAGGCTTTCCTCAAACATTTCACCACAAGCAAGAAAGGCGAATGTTTAAGATATGAAGTAGCGGCAAGGAAATTAATAAGCTTTTTATCTCGTTTTATGGATAAATGACCTACTGCGTGCAAGTGATCAATAGAGAAGCTTTGATAGCCCTAAGAAGGTTTTTGGATTCCTTTTTTGGAGGGACGTGCAAAATAAAGACCAATCTAATTTTGATGCCTTACTAGAGATGATAAGGCTCTCGATCATCAATGAGGAATTAAGAGATCATCGAAATAGGGAGAGTCGAGGACTCCCACATCCTCAAAGGCAGCAAGAAAGAGGCCCATCTCATACCCCGATGGAATACCAAGACGGCAATTAAATTGAGACAGACTCTAGCCACATAAAAAAGAGAAAAGCCCTCATCCCGGAGAGGTACGACGCCTTGAGGGATGAAGTGAAGAAACTAATCGACAACCGCTTCATCCGTGAATCAACATATCTGAGTTAGGTATCTAACCCTATTTTTGTTAAGAAGCATAATGATAAATGGAGAGTGTGTGTGGACTTTTCTAATTTAAACCAAGCTTTCCCGGAAGACAACTTTCCATTCCCACAGATAGACCAAATTGTGGACTTAACTGTCGAACACGAACTACTCGGCTTCATAGATGTTTACTCAGACTACAACCAAATCCCAATGTTCCCTGTCGATGAAGAGCACACTTCTTTCATAACAGACAGAAGTCTTTACTGCTATAAGGAGATACGTTTCGGGTTAAAAAATGCTGGAGCCACCTATCAAAGGCTTGTAAATAAAACATTTGCAAACCTCATGGGAAAAGACAATGGAGGTGCATGTTGATGACATGTTGGTAAAAAGCCCGAGAGAAAAGGACCATGTGGAGCACCTTGGAGAGACTTGTCGCATACTACGAAGATACAAGATGAAGTTGAACACCCTAAAGTGCGTGTTTGGGGTCGCCTCCGGTAAATTCTTAGGTTACATGGTCAATCAAATAGGCATAGAGGCTAATCCTGAAGTACAACATCTTGCTGGACGAGTAGCAATATTGAGCCGCTTTGTTTCAAAAAAAAAGGGATAAATGTCTTCCTTTTTTAAGGTCTTAAAGGGAGGAAAGAAGTTTCAATGGACGGAGGAATGTAAGTTAGACTTAAAAGAGTGATGAGTTTTTGCAAATATACACGGCAGTGACCACCGATGCTATCAGTTCGGTACTTATGAGGAAGGAAAGTGATCACCAATTACCCGTTTATTATATGAGCAAAGCACTCTTGACAGCAGAAACCCGTTATCCAGACATGGAGAAGCTGGCTTTCTCCTTGGTAACAGCTTCCCTGAAGTTGAAGCCGTACTTCCAGACCTATACTATACATGTGCTTACCAACTTCCCACTCAAGTGGTACTCTAGAAACCTGATGCCTCGTGAAGGATGATGAAACAGGCTGTAGAACTTAGTGATATTCATGTTGTATTCCAACTAAGAGCCATCGTTAAAGGCCAAGCCTTGGGAGATTTCGTCCTAGAGTTCACCCATATTTCATAAATGGAAGAGGAAATGGAACCCATCGAGTCCCACACCTGGAACCTCTTTGTTGATGGTTCCTCTAGGGACACAGGATTCGAGACGTGACTGGTTTTAGTTAGCCCTAAAGGACATAAGGATAATTGTAATGTGAGATTTGGATTTAAGGCTACCAACAATGCTGCAGAATAAGAGGACCTTCTAGCCTGCCTCAGATTAGCCAGGAAAATTCAAGTAAAGAGGCTAACTATTAGTAGTGATTCTCGGTTGATGGTAAGTCAGGTCAATGGCAATTTTGCAACCATGGATAGGAGCATGGTCGCTTATTTAGAATTTGTGATGGAAACTGTCCCAACTTTCAAAAGATTCGAGTTCATACAGATTCCACAAATGGAAAATGTTAAAGCCGATAGACTCTGAACTACTCACCATTATGTCGATAGAACATCCTCCAAAATCCTCCACCAATGAAAATGAAGTAGTGATGTGGGTCGAGGACAATCCCCGATGGATGCAGCCTATCGTAGAATACCTCAAAGCGCTCTGACAAAGGGGAGACACAAAGCTTAGAAGGCGAACTGCAATCTTTATCTTTCAAGATGGTGTGTTTTACAACTGAGGCTTGTCTTTACCCCTTCTTCAATGCATAGGAGGCGAACCATGCAGAAGGGTCTCATCTTGGCACAAAAGGTGCTAAGGTAAGGTATTACTGGCCTACCTAGAAAAATGATGCACAACCGTATGTTAGAAAATGTAAGTGTCAACATTTTTCGACAATACAAAGACAACCTTCCCAGGTGTTAAACATGGTCACCAGCCCTTCGCCAAGGGGCATTGTCAGCTTCATAATGGTCACCATTGATTATTTCACTAAGTAAGTAGAAGTTGGATAGAGGCAAACACTTCTAGATTCTTATGGACGAATATAATTTATAGGTTTGCTATCACCCACTCGATTGTGTCTGACAATGGCCAACAGTTCGACAACAAGAAGGTCAGAGACTTTTGCGAGGAGTTAGGAATTAAAAACTTTTTTCAACTCCCCACCATCCCAAGCCAATGGGCAAGTTGAAGCTATCAACAAAACTATCAAATACACACACAAGAGAAAGTTGGATGTTTCAAAAGGGGCTTGGGTGGATGAGCTATCTTAGGTCCAGTGGCTATCTGGACCTCTAGCATGACAGCTATAAAAGAAACTCTTTTTTCTATGACTTACGGAGTAGAGGCCAAGAGTCCAGCTGAAGTGGGCATACCCTCTCCTCGTCATTTACGTTTCAGTGAAATAACTAATGACGAGTTGAGCAAGTGCGAACTTGATTTCCTTGATGAAATGAGGAATGAATCTCAAGTAAAATTGGCTGCCTATCGAAGAAAGGTGACTTGGTACTAAATTCTAAGGTAAAGAAGAAGTACTTTCGTCTAAACGACCTAGTGCTATGAAGGGTATTTTTTATCTTCTAAAAAACCAGTAGTGGGGACTATTGGTCCTAACTAGGAAGGTCCCTACCGTATCAAAGAAGAGGTTTGGATAGGAACCTATAAAATTGAAAATTTGAATGGGAATGCACAACCTCATCCTTAGTAGAACATTTTAGGAATTTATCAATAGAAATGTAAATATTCAAGTTTGTACAATTTTCTTAATTCAATAAAGGTGGTTTTGTTAAAATTTCGAAGAAGAGAGCCTCCCAGCAACAAAAGTCCTGGGAGAAGCCCCTGCCTGGGGGTTCAGCCACTAGATAGGGAAGCATATGCACTCTAACAAAGGAGACCACTTCCTTAGTAGCTGAAGAGAACAATGCATGCCCTCAATGGTAAAAGTCATTGAGAGGGCCTCAGCTTGAGTGATCCACTTGATCCTTAAGGATTACAGCAAAATATGACCTTCTAACAATTGTACAAATTATAGGTTCAAATTGCAAATTATAGGTTAATTTAAACAAATCTCAGACTGAAGCACCTCACAAACCACGACATAAGTTATGATGTAATACAAAATTCTAGAAACAAACAGTGTAAAGAAAAAGAAATTTCATTAATAATGGGGTCTGTTACAATTGGAGGCCAAACAGCGGTTATCAAAAAAAACAAAACAAATTACAGAAAAAGGAGGGAGGGAAGGCAAAGAGTTAAGATGAAGGATCAGGCTAGCCTCCAACAACTAGAATGATGGAATTAGGAGACATTATCTTGTTCTCAGCTTGCTCTCCACTTAACTCGAACATGTCGATGGATTGAGAATGAACTTCAATCCATTCCACCACTTCGGTGTAAGCGAACCTCTGCCAATACTTGGCTATGTAACGCTTTACCGCTTCATTTCTAGTAGACTTGGGCACCATCCCAAGCAGCCTCCACTTCTTCAATCAAGCCACAAACTCTGGGATTTACCCTTTCCACTTGCTGCTTCAGCATGGCGTATTCTTTATTTGAGGCCTTCAGGGTCTGAGCAGCAATTTACTGGTGTGCATCGAAAGTCTCCACTCTCTTAGTTAAAGAAGCCACTTCGCTCTACAACAAATGAACTTCTTTCTTCAGATTCTCAATCTCTACCAAAGCATAGGCGAGCTTCACAGACTCCTCAGTTTGTTGTTTCCTAATGGCCTCAGTGCTGGATCTGGGTTTCTTGGCCTCTTCCTTGGGCACTGGAGGCCTTCTTAGCAAAATATTTATTTTTCTTTCGAAGGTTTTTAAAGAGGACTTCAGTCTCTATGGCCGCCTGAAGGCCCTCCTCATCTGGCTCACCATCTTGGCAAAGAGACCCTTCACATTATTGGATTGCACGAAGTTCTGCCAACGATCTATCCAAAATTTATGAAAAATTTATGGTTAGAGCTTTTGAAGTGAGCTCGTCATTCTTGGTCAAAGGAAGTCTGACCTTGGGAGGAAGGCCCTCACTGGTAGAAGAGCCCTCATTGGTCTTGTTCTTCGTTGCCAGCTCCTGCCTCAGGGACACAGTGGATAAGGGCCTCCTCAAATCCCCCATTACCATACAATAGAGGTTGCCATCAATTTTCCCCTGTAGGAGCTTGCGGTGGTGGTAGGAGGCATGCTACCGACCCTCATATGCTTGTTGATGAGAAAATGCGCCTCTTCCTTGTGGGTTTCATGATTTTCTCCTTCTCTTTACTCTTTGGTAAAGGACGCTCTCCGATTCGACACCCTCCTCTCTTAGCCATTAGGCTAAAATTCTTCGTAAAAATCTTCGGTTCAAGATGAGGGGTTCAAAATCGCTTAAGGATAAGTAGTGATGATATATGTCTTCTACCACGCCCAATTCAGCTTCAGAGAGTTCGAAGCGATCAACTGAACCTGCAAAATAGAGGGGGTTAGACCACCAAAAGTATGTAATAAATGAAATTAATATGCGATAAATCAAAGATACACCCACGAGCTTCTGAGGAACCTTATCACCCTCACAAATCTACCACCTCCTCTTCACCCAAAACCAGGTCTCTTTCCATCCTTTGATGGAAGAAGGAAGACCTACCACAAAAGAAGAGTGCGTTCCCCAAGGATAAAGTGAATACTAACCCTTTGAGTGTCATTTCCCACAAAGGTCCTAGGTTAGAAGAGGGTCAGGAAGACATCAAGGGGCATATCCTCACGTAGGGAAGTCTCTTTCCATAGAAAATAAGTTCCAATAACTAGGCCCAGGAATTGGGAACGAGTTGAGTAAGTGCCAGCCCGTAAGACTAAGGACAACCTTAAAGAATGGATGAAGAGATAGATGAAATCCCCCTTCAGAAGTATTCACTAATGGCTACACATCCCAGCCTAGGAAAGTCGTCTCTGCTCTCAGACGAATGGGCTAAGAGTTCGATTGTGTGACGAATACGGTATTTCTCCCTAATTTCTACAAGGTTGGCAACAGTAACATTTGACGAAACCTTAGCAGCCCTCTAGTTAGCACCATAGCATAAATGACCTTAATTAGGGCTCATGATGCTTTGACTCACCCTAATGGCTTGAACCGAGTCGGTTGTATTCGTTATAGTTACTCCCATCTTAGATACCACTGTACACGATTCTAGGTTTTCCTCGCTAGAGCTTGAAGAGCTCATGATTTGAAGAAAAATAGGAACAAATGAGAAAGTGAGGATGAATGAATATCACAAACATAAGGAATGAATAAGAAAGATTGATCGGGAAAAAAAAAAGGTCTTGGAGAACTTTTTGATGTAAGAGATGAGTGTGGAAAATCGTTTCTTTTCACAATGTAAAGAATGAAACAGGTTAAGGATTTTCCTTCTATAGGCGTTAGATCTGAATTCTAACCATCCAACCGTTCATATAAAGGTTAATCTGAACCATCCATACCAACCGTCTCTTCATTTTAAATGGTCCAGATCATGTATCCGAGCCACATGTGTAATGATCGGACCTCATGCCGGAGCGCCATTATCATATCATACGTATTGTCCGCTTTGGGAGAGCCTAGGTCGGTCTTACCCCTCATGACTTTTTGACACGTCCCAGGATTCGAATCCAAGACCTCCATCATATGGAAGATTTAAGTTGAATCCTAATACCAATTGTAATGACCCGACTTTGCATTGCAATCATTATCATATCATACGTACTGTCTACTTTGGGAGAGCATAGACCCATCTTACCCCTCACGGCTTTTTGACTCGTCCCCGAGGATTGAACCCAAGACCTCCATCATATGAGAGACTTAAGTTGAATCCTGGTACCAATTGAGAGTTCCTCGCACCGAAGACCTCCCATACGAAGTTTCCCGAGGCTAAATCCCTTGTCGTCCTATAGATGATCCGTAGGCAATCTTTAAGGCCATGTGGTTGTAGTCTAACTTGAAACATTTCTGCTAGAACTCTATAAAAGCTCACAACTCATACCATTTAAATAAATAATGAAACTTTTAACACTTAAAACCATAATAAATCTCCCCTTTTTGGCTTACTTCATATTTTTATTTGCTTAAGTCAAATTACTCAAGCTTTGGTTGAGTCGATGAATGTTTTGTTCATGTGTAACAATCTTTAATTAAATTGCTGGTGCTCAAACATTTTTATCTCATGCCGTAAAGTATATCCCACGTCAATAAAATCATCCTAACCTACCCGAATATCCGAAGGCGCGAGTGGGTTAGACCCATGGTGTCCATGTAATCGTAATGAAAAAATAGGGTCAACAGCAATCACATTTTGCATCCACATTTCACAACATGTAACAAAAATACCCCCACGGAAAAACCCTAAACCTAAATTTTTGAAGCTAAAAACACCGTTCCGACAAACCCATCCTACAAACCTAGGTACAAACCCATTTTACAAACACTTCACACATAAAGCTGAACATCCAAGTCTTCCATACATTTGGTTTTGTTGCTTGGTGGGTGTTGATTTCAGCTTCCATTTCCTTCCTAGCCCATAATAGTCCTGGAATCAGCTCCTTAGATCTCTCACATATAAGAGGGTTATACCACACAAAAAGTAAGATCCAACCAAATCTTGGCTTCAAGGACAAGTGAGAAATCTTCTTCCTGGGTTTAGGTTCATCCATGAAGTCTTCATCTGCATCTGGGAACCATATCTGCATATATTAATCTCAATCTACGTGCTGATTTTTTCTGACTAATAGTGATGAGTAATGAGGGAAAATGAAAAATAAAGTGCAAAAATAGACGGGGAAATGTGTAATGTCCAGATTGCCCTTGCCTATGTGGGAAAATTATTAGATTTTTGGACAGGACTTGCGATTTTTTTAAAGGTTTGGTATCTCAGGTGGTACAAATGAAAGGGTTTGGGTCAAGTATACAACTAATTAAAAGGTTTGGTAATCTGACTGCAATCAAAACTAATGCAATAAGCTTTTCAAATCAGGATGTTTATTATTTCACTAAATATATACTAAACTAGTCCAACTTAATCTAACTAATATAATTTGTGGAGGGTTTCTGGAAGTAAGTGGTTAAAAAAATCCGACTTCACTTAAGTTATTTAATGTTCAATTAATCCAATTTCATTTAACACCTTTCATATGTTTTAACAATTGAATTAACCAATTATTTTTAGTAATCTCTCTCGAGAAAAATCAACCATTTTCACATGGTTGGATTTGCTATTTCTTTATGAAAATTCATATGCGTGTAAAAGCATTCAATTGGAAGAAGTCTACGAAAATTGCATAGCCCATAGTCATCTCTCGATCTCTTCTAAAATATGTCACTTATTGCATGAACTAGAAAAATATATCTTCCTTCAATCTTAATATTGTCCTTAAGTCATACAATTGGTGATCAATCATTGGAATGCAATTAAAGCAAAATAAGTAACCAACACATAATCAAATTGGCATGAAATCTTTGGAATTGAATAAATGTTCAAACTAATTTACATCATTCATCCTAACAACTAGTTATTTGTCCAATCATAATTATGGAATTTAAAAATAAAATAATAAAAAGATCACTGGGTTCAATACAAGAAATAAAGAAAAGAATTCTAACAATTGTTGTTATTCGGCACCTAATTCCCAACAATGGATCATCAAATTCTTATTTTGAGCTTATATATCTCTTGACCAATTGTGTTTTCAACCTTCCAATCTCAAATTAGGATACAATCTTGAGGATTTAATATAATTGGATGTGTAATTTCTCCTCAACATTGTATTTCTAGCCCTCTCTTTAATTGAATGAAATATTCCTATTTATAGACCTCAATTCATGTCTAAAATAGAGTCTCAATGTATAGAGAACCTTAATTTTTGTCCAATTAGGATATCTCAAATTGCTAGAATTTATCCTTTTACATGTGCAATTCGGTTTAAATTTCATCTTTTGTTCGAATTGAGTCCTTAGATATTACAATTGAGGTCTTTCAACCATCATACATAACTCCTTGGTTCCCATCTTTCAAAATATGTCAAAGTTCACCACTTTTTGAGCAATTATCGTTCCTTTTCATCTGTTCTTTTTCCTAAAATAATGAATAAACACATAAAAGTTAAAGTATCTAGTTCGTTAAAGAGTAAATGCCTCACTAGGGTTACTACCCCAATTTAGGTGGCACTAGATGATAAATTTAATGAAAGATGAAATAAATGATTTATTTTATTCAACCTATTATTTAATGCCACATTAACTTCATCTAAATTGGGGTTATAACCCCATCGGGGCTAAATAGCACTATTCTTCATTAAATTACTTCCAAATGCTACTTTTGATTACCAAGATTTACACTTCATCAAGCACCCTAAACTTCTTGTTCGCCCTCGATTAAAGCATAATAGAAAACTTAACTAGTCTCTAAACAAAAATAATCAACTTGATATATGTAATTCAATATTTTTTTCAAAACGAATATCTCAATTAAAAAAATTTAAACAAGTTGATGAAACACAAAAAATAATATTTATTTCATAAGCTCTACATATTATATCTTCAGCTTTTGAGTGCATGTATTAAACATCTCAATTCTACCGATGCTACTTGATCATGTATTTAACTTGCAAAGTGTGTTTTCTCAAACAAACAAAATCCTAAGTATGTCAATATAATCTCTCGTCACCCGTATTACTCTCTTGATATTTCAATTTCTTTTCTCGAAGGTGAACTAAGCAAGTGATATTGGACTTATTTTCATTATCAACTCAACCATTCTCCGAATCCCTAATCGATAACCAAGACTTAGCCGGACAGAGACAATATTTATAGTTATTTTGTCACCGTCTCTATACACTTTGGTGTGTTTCACTTACCTTCTCTTTTAAATTTGTCCTTTCTTTTCTTTTTGGGATATTTTTTATTTTCGAAGGTAACTTTCACTCTACAATATAGGTAGTCTTTTTCTTCAGTAGATTATCTCCTAAATATTGGTGATTAATATGGTGAAATTACTCAAGACTAGTTTCACACTACAATGTATGTGACTTTTTCCTACATGCCACGAGTAATGCAATGTCTCGCCTTTTTTTTTTTAGTCCAACGATTGGTTTAGTAAAGTGGGGATGTTCTTGGTTTTTTTTATGTATCTAATCATCCCTAGACTTAATCTAAATGTGTTTTCATTGTGGTTCTAATAGGGCCGATTAGAGTAAATATGAATTACTAAGGTCTTAAAAGTTTTAAGTAAGTTAGTTTATATAAATTGTTAGGTTTTTTGTGTTGGTGATTCTGTGGACAAAGGACTAATGTGTAACATGTAGTAAAAGTCAAGGACCTAGGGTTCAATTTGTATAAATTAGGTTATGAGTTCTAGGGTTCGAGCATGAAAAGGAGATAATCACAACGCTGAGTTTTGCTAGTATATCGCCTGGACACTACTCAAGCGACAAAAATAGAATCCTCGTCGCTCGCCTATCACTGAGATTTCGCTCGAGCGACAGGTTTATACGGAAAATCTAATTTGCATTTTTAAATAGATTTTTTCGGCACATTCAACCCAATTACACTTTCCTATAAATATCCAAGCCATTGGACGGAATTTTAAGGTGGTTTTCTTTATTTTCATTGCCTCATCTTATTCTCTAAAGATCCAAGAACATTCTTTCATTGTGATTCATCATTTATTCTTGAGATCATATACCTGTTTGGGAAACATCGAACCCATTAAACCGAAACACCACCTACTTCCTATTTATTGGTCATAGGAATGTACTTTATCACTTGAACTTCAGAGGTTGCTGGAGGTTGGACTACAAGCGCAGGAAGAGCACAAGGCCTTGGAGCAGGTTCTCGAAAACTTGAAAGAGACAATTGTAGAAGATTGAGAAGTTGGTGGATACAACAGATCTTCGAGATTATAAGAATTAAACTGTGGGAAATAATGGAATTTGCCCGGGGTTTTTAAATGGATTGTAATCCATATTGTCTATAGTCGAGGTAACTGACTTAGTCCTGGGGTTTTTACCCAGTTGGGGTTTCTCCATCATAATTTTGGTGTTCATTATTTATTGCTTTCTTTATTACTGCGATATTCAAACATTGGATAATTGGACATGTATGCTTAATCATCTAGAAACAATTAAAAATGACATGTTGCTTTTACTTGATTAATTCCGCTCGTAGCGTGAAAATTAAAAATGGGTAATTAATAACCACTTGGTAACTTAGCCCCTGTTTGGCCCATATTAAATTTATCGTTCTCATTCTTCT
>CAIGRL010038670.1:0-21196 GCA_903798325.1 Fraxinus xanthoxyloides
TCAATCGAATTCTATAATTTGTTCAAGCTTGATTTGATTGCTTAATGAGATATGATTGAATACTTTGCTCTTGATTCTTGAACGATTCATATTTGACTCGAGTCTAATTGTGTACATTACTTGAAGTCCCAACATGTTTTCTAAGGCATTCTTTCTTTTTCCAATTTGAGAATCTATCATTAAGAAAGGAACCACCACTCGAAATGAAAAGATAGCAGTAAAAACAAAAAACTGCATCTTTCGCTGCACTATATTCCAACCAGGTAGGATGTTCATCATACCACGAAATACAAAATCATCTATCTTTGTTACCCATTCTTGTGGGTGGAAAATTGTGATTGCGAGGTTGACAAAGACCCCTTTATACATATGCTCTTCGAATCACGTCTCGATAATTAATATCATAATTCTGTATTGGAATTCTCAATTCAGAATCGACGATAAGATGTGCAATATCAACATACCCAACTCCTCCCACATCCCCAACACCAACATCATCAACATCAACATCATTTTTATCACTCTTGTCTCGATCATTCCTTTCATCGGCATTGTGTTCATCACAATAAAACATAGATTTACGTTTAAAGTATTTGTCCATAACTGGAACAAATAAAAAATCAATCACATTAGAAGTCTCTAAATCAGTTTTTTCATCTCATAAGTCATACCAACCAAATTTCAAACATGTTAATTAGCAAGTTACAATCTTATCTTCCTAAATTCTAATTCAAAGACACGTGTTGGTGTCCAATTCAATGAAACGGGCTCATCAAGTGCTTAATCCCTAACTATCAATCCCTAAATGCAGTTCAACACATTAGATTAACACTTAACAATCAATATTATAGCCCCATTAATTTCATTTTGAGAGGAAAAATCGTGGAACAGTCAAAAGTGGAATAATCGAAAAACTTCAAGTCTTCAATTACAAAATTGAAAATTAACACTAAATACAATAACAGACCTCCTCCTCGGAGCTTGTAAGTTGTACTTGGAGTTGGAGATTGGAGTTGGGCTACTTGGGCTGAGCTCGTTGAAACGGGTCCGCGCCTTGCGGTGTGACTGTGTTTGTGGACTGTGGTGTTGTTGGACTCTGTGTGTGTAGACGAGACTTTTAGTGGTGACTGGTGAGGTATGAGAGATGGACGGCGTCATGGGCTAACGGTGGTCGGAGGGGTGGATTTAGCTGCCGGGAGACGGGGAGATAGCTAAACAGGGGAGAGATGAGGAGTGGAGAAGAGAGTTTGGAGTGTGGAGACGGGGAAGACGGGAGAAATTAGGGATTGAATTCTCTATCCATTTTTTTTTCCTTTATATATTAAAAATAAAAAACTTCAATCTTGGGGGGCACGTGACCCCCCGGCCACCCCCCAAGTCCACCCTTGCTTGTATGACATATGCATGTCAATTTATTATTTGATGTATAAGACAACAAAAAATGACCACATTAATGTATTAAATGACAAACTTTCATGTATATGTCACATAGGGCGATTACCTACAATCTTCACTATAAATAGCATTACAATTTAAAATTTCATAGAATTTTAATGGGAATGTAACACGAAATTAAATTCTCCAAATGAACCTGTAACGTTATTTTCAAATAAAAAAGCTGCTAAATATTTATGTAAGAATTCTCTATTTCATAAGCGTACTAAGCAGTGTGAAACTTTATTTTATTAGAAATATTTCTCTAGAGATCTGATCAAACTTGAAAAGATTTCGTCTGAGTTTAATCTACATATAAGACTTTAAGCAAATGCCGGAGTTGCTTAACTCTTCTTAATATTGATACGGGTTAGTTAAATTCAAGTTTTAATTAATGACCGTTTGAACATCAACTAACTTAATTTTTTGTTTTTGCAGGTTCAAGGATAGATGCATAACATGGCCTGATGTAATAGGCTGCTTGTTGGAGAATTGTATGAACATGGAGATTATTGACGTGCGACATAAATGACTTTAACCAAAAAGCGTTTTCAATTAATGCAACTTATGCTGGATCAGATTGGATGACAACTATTGGTGCTCAAAATTTTATCCGTGCTGTCGGATGAACATGTCTACAATATATTAAATATCATATTAAGTGAGAATAAATTTTTGGACAATTATTGCCCTACAACTTACGTGCCATATTACAATTCAATTATTTATTTACATGCACATATAATAACAATTAACATTTATTTATACTTTATATATTTTGGGAGCTATTCAAGGTAGGCTATATATATTTTGGGAGCTATTCAATTATTTTAAGAGCAAATAAATTAGTTAAATTTATGTAATCCAATTCTTACTAAAACATTTATGTAAATACAGTGGCGAATCTAAGATTAGAGGTCGGTTAGGGTGGATGTTAACTATTGACGACTGTAATAGTGAGGTCGTTTATTAATATTAAAAATTCTTTAATCTATATGTAAATGCACCAAAAAGTAAAAATGGTTACATAATATGCAAAATGCCCCAATTTATTTTTGAATTAAAATTTATTAAAAAATAGAGAATACATTGAAAAATAGAGCCGCATATCCTCTCCATTAATCTTTTTCAGTTATCCTAAATCTAGATTCGCAAATCACAAATCAAAACTCATGAATGTTAATTGATAAATCGTAATACATAAATTATTTATCACAGATCACAATCACACCTCATAAAATATAAATCATAAGTCATAAATAAAAACTGAATTAAAGGAACAAAAATAAAAATAAAAACAGAGAGAGAGGGAGACTCACTCAAGACTGGATCGACAACAGCAACAGTCATGGACTTACATGGCAGGCCACAGGCATGGGGTTGAGTTTGCAAGGCTATCAAGAAGGAGGGAATGTTTGGGATTGAAATAAGGATCAAGCTACATGTACCTAATTTTCTACATAATAGATTATTGAATCGACAAGTGGCGGCCTCTATTGGGGGACACTTGTGCATCCAGGCGCCCTCCCAATAGGGGACCGCCACTTGTCGATTCGATAAAAGATTATGTAGAAAATTATATACAACAAAAATAATCCTTGAAATAAATATTGCTTTGCTGAATTGCAAGAATTGATATTTGGATTTGATTTTCAATTGAAAACATGCCCACAAAATCAGTAAATCAGATTTGATTTTGGGCCTAATTTATTAAAAAAACAAGAGGCCCAAAAAAGACCCAATTTCAAGCACATATGTTCTCTTCCTTTTTTCTTCCATGGTTGACCCTCCACCTCTGAGAATAGATTCAAACTTCTTCCTCCTTGGCTGGCTGTCTCTCGACAACAACCATAAATTCTGGTAGAGCCAGCACGGACGGTCGCGCACCCTCATCAGGTGCTAGCTCCGTCACTGCGTAAATGCATGCATGCACACAGAGTGATAATTATATATTGAATACATTTACCTAAATAAATGCATGAGTGCACACAAACAATGATAATTATATATTGAATATATGGGAGTAAAGTAATGGTTTTTGGGGGAGATTTTTGCCAGGTTCTTCCAATTGTCCCAGGAACTACAAGACAACAAATAGTTAATAAAAATTTGGTACGATCATATCTCTGGGAGAAAATGCAAAAACTACAATTGAGAAAGAATATGAGAGCCCAAAATGATCATCAATACTGGATCAACATCTGCAATGGAATAGAACCAAATATAGGAGAAGACTTCGTGTCACTTCCAAATGACATAGTACTTTCCTTCAACAACAACTCTCCATAGCTCAATTTAATCAACTCCGTCTTCTTAGAACTAGAAAATAATGCAAAATCATCGGAATATATAACACAAAGGGCAAAATCTTCCATTATAAATGAAAACGTTGATATGATGAATTAACATATGATTGATCTTTTCCCAGGTGAAACTAAAGAGTTCTTTAGTTATGATGTAGCGGTAGATGACACAAATAATTACTGTCAAATAGAGTTTGTCATCACATTACTTCCAAATGGAGCTCTCCTCATCAATTATAAACCAAATGGAGCTCTTCATCTTCAAAGAATAACAAGATATCATCAATATAAACCAAAGCTTATCCAATAATGAATCAAAGATTCTTGTCATTGCTTTCTAGATGAGAGAAGTGGCAGTCTTTAGACCAAAGGGAATAACCATTCACTGGTAATGACACTTTGGGATGCAGAATGCTGTTAACAAGCATTGTGGACTAGAATACCGTGATTTGCTGAAGATTTGTTGTCGCTTCGCCCATTTTGGTATCAAAGTCATGTTGCTATCTCACTCATATCATGATAATTTATCTAAGTACTGGAAGAAATTAAGGAAGAAATCTTTAATTATATCTTCTCCAAAAAAACTCTAATCCTTTTTCTTTGCCTAAATCGTCTTCTGTATCCTCTTTTTCTTCTACTTCCTTTAGAAAATTTGATGCTTCTAAAATGGAATATCTCTACAAAATATCCTTTTCTTAATCTGATAGAGTTCCACTTACAGACATACCTCTTGTAAACCGCCCTTATACAAAACCTCGCTAGTCTATTACTAAAATTGTCCTAAAAAATCCCAAGCCAACGAATTTGTTCAATTCTCAAAGTTTGATCAACATCTTCTGCCCGCTACAGAAAAAGGTCTTCCTACAATTTCAAGAATTGCTTTGTTAGATACTCGTTTCTCTGAGTATTAGCATAATTGTATAAGAATTACAGAAACAACTCTCAATGTTGGAACTATTTTGGTTACAATGTTTCCAAACTTCAACATGCCCATATCTGACCCACAGTTTCTTACTGCCTCAAAAGTTAAAGTTCAAATTGTTGGAGCTGTACTATCTTCTGTTACATATGCAACCATTCTTCTTTATCAGATGGTACATAGAATACAAAATCATTCCCTTCATTTTTCACAATCTTAAGGAACAACGATACTCTACTTCTTCATGTAGAGTCAGATCATGTTCCCAGTTGTACTTATGTCCCCAAGCAAATTCCTCGTTCAGAGTTACTTAAACTTATCCCTGAGACATGGATCACAAGCTATGAACAAACTCACAAGGAAAACAAAAATTCTACTTCAATACAATCCACAGAACCTTTTTTCAGGAAAATGTCCAATGTAAATGTTGAGATCGCCTTCAAAAGGGATGTTGTCACAAAAAGACCCTCATGTTTTCCCATACAATTTGCAAATGCAGAAAAAGAAATTCCTATTTATGCTTTTGGTGCAAATGGAAGGCCAATATACAGCAGAACAAATGATACTGGACATATTTTTTGGGATGTTTGCTCTTACTCCAATTGTCTAGTAGCAGATATTGATGATGATTCTTCCCAAATAATGAAATACAAGCGAAGTATTTAAAGAAAGTTACATAAAGCTTTCCATGATAATGATCCAAAAGTTGGATTACTTAGAGAGCCATCTGGCAAATTTGATTACTATGTCAAATATAATGCATCACCCAGAAATGATGATCCCATAATTCCTACTGGGTGGGATGGCGATGATGATAATTGCAACATATATCATAAGAAATGGGATTGGAATAATAATTCACCCCCATCTCCTTTTCCTATGGCGATGTTTCATCCTCCTACATAGGAAGGGTTGCTTCCTTAGAAACTATTGAAAATGATCATTCTACTCATTCTTGGAAAATCAAGAATTCAATTACTAGGAGATCAGATGGATCAATGCAATCTCTTTCGGTAACAGAAGCAGCCTTAAATAGGCATTCAGAAAATGCAGTACAACAAAATGCTTCATTAAATAAGATTGACCAAAGTCAGCAGAGAATTGAACGGACTCTACAACAGCAGACTCAGACTTTCCTCACCTCTCTTCAAGCTTGTAGACAAAGAATCGAAATTTTACACAATGATATAATGAACCTCTAATCTCTAAATTACAAAATGTCATCTTTGTGAAGATTTTTTTTGTGGATTGGCGAGTTGTAATCTAACATTGAAGTTTTTGAGTACATTAAAGTCATATTAACTTTAATGTGGAGCTCCAACAGATATTAGCCATTATTGTGAACTCTAGGCCCCAATTAGTTTGGCACGACCATGTCTTGTATTCTTGGTTTTTTTTAACATTTTGTGATTTATATTTCTACTTTAATTTAGCCCATATTTAACAATCATTATTTTGAGATTCTTTATTGTACATACTCATTTTCAACCACACATTTATAAAATAAAATATTTTAAACATAAACCTAAAATATTTTCTACTTTTTAGCTACACATTCTCCGAAAACTCACTATTTAAAATTTTGTTTTTGTAAAATAATATCCATCAAATAGGCGCTTAGTATCTAATTCGTCGTTATTAGTTCCTTATCTCATTATTTTGGTATAAGTGGTCACAATATTCGTTGATACAGAAAACCTTAAACTTGGAGGGTGTAATACAGGCAATAAAATTTCTCTAAAACAAGAGCTCATTATTTAAGGTCCATTCTCATCAATTGTTCAAACAATGATGTTGTTCAAACCACAAAAATTGAAGAGTTACTTACAAAATTTGAATATTTTAACTTATACAATTGGAGCATCATACTAATCGTCAAAGAAATCGCTAAAGAGAGCAAATTGTCATCATATTGAGATCCATTAATAGTTGGTGCCAAAAAGTCGAGGAAATTTGCCTCTTTTTTCTCAAAATTCAAAAATTGCAAATTGATGGACAAAACAAGGGAATACAACAATGAATCATTGTATAATTGTATGGGTGTATAAGAATGGGGAAATTAGAAATCAAATGAAAAGAATGATAAAGGAGGAACAACAAAATGCGGGCAATTGAAGAACGACACAATTTATCAAGCCCGCTCACAATAATCAATTAATATATTTCGAAGTGCAATCTGAGCAACTTTATCCTTGATTTGTCTATGAAAACCAAGAAATTCTTGGAAGCAATGCTTTTCATCTTCAACCAACTCAACTTCTATAAGTGATACTTCCATGCAATCTCAAACCGATGCATCAAAATCACGTTCGTCCTCGATTATCATGTTATGTATAATAATGCATACAATCAATAAATCATGTAATCATATTTTTCCCAAAAATTGAATACCTTGACCACCATTAGATAGAATATCTGGGCTAAACCATCTCCACTATTATATTAGATTTCGTTAAGATCTCAATCGTTCAATCTACGCACACAAATCTTATCCAGTCATATTCAAGATGGGAATCTAGATTAAACCATTTCCAACATTAGATTGAGTTTCATCAAGATCTCAATCGTTCAATTATGCACACAAATCTTATCTTGCCATATTAAAGATAGGATATCTTGGCTAAACCATTTTCACCATTATTGAAATAAATTTCATCAAGATCTCAACCGTTCAATCTATATGTACAAATCTTATCCTTACATATTCAAAATGGGATGTTTGAACTAAATCATCTCCACTTTCAGATTGGATTTCAATTGTTCAATCTATACCCACAAATCTTATCGTGTCATATTCTAGATAGAATATCTAGGTTAAACCATTACCACCATTAGATTGGATTTCATAAAGATCTCAATAGTTCAAACTATATCCACAAATCTTATCATACCTATCATTTTGTCTATAAAATATCATACCATATTTCATTGGATCTTACCTTCAATTTTTACCAAGTTTTAACTTTACTCTCAGTAATTTCCCAACAATGAGGTCTATTCCACGAAGTTCTTCACGTTCACATAAAGAAAACATGCCCCTATATCGAGTCTACCTTGATATCTCCCAAAATCCAATTATAGGTATCAACTAGTCAAGGGATCAATTCTGGTCTCGAGTGGAAAGTGAATACAACGACACACTTCCTTCATTTATCACTCTTACTATACCTAAAAGATCCTTAATGAAATGAGTGCAAGTTATTAATGCTGCAGTTAGCAAAATGTAATGATATGTTCGACAATTGAAACTTCTAAATCAAAGTGGTGTTTCGGATGAAGATATTTTGAGTATTATTAATAATGTTTGCTTGCAAATATTAAGTGTAATTGAACTTAACGCTACACATATATCATTTTAACATATGTTTCAAGTTAAAATGCTATCAAAAGTCCAAAATTACAAGAAATTGTTCTATCTAACCACATTTGGCCTATGCTCGAATATATTAAAAAAATTTGGAGATGACATTAACATAGCTACAACAATATATCATATGCAATGATTGAATATAGTTTTAGAGTTTGACAACAAATTCGAACCTATGAGGTTTCTTAAAATGAACAAGCAAATATTTTGAAAAGGAGAGCTCAACAACAAGGCAAAGAATTTGAAAGTGCATATGATTTGTTTAGTAATTATTTTAACGACATTGAAGGATCTGGAAATGATCTATCAAACTGCTAAGTTATTCACCTGTTTATGCATCATTTTCCTTAAACAATTCTAGAGTGACGTATTTATATGGCTATCATGACATTTTCCTCTTACTTTTAAATAATCGCGTTTACTACATTTTAAAAAAATTTCAATGCTTTTATTTTAATTCATTCTTTAATTATTTATTAACATAATATAAATTTATTGTAAATGTACATAAAGATGATGATGATGATGATGATGATGATGATGATGATAACAACAACAACAACAAAATTATTAAAGTAAGAACTAAAATTCGTTGTATAACAAAAAATGGGGACACAAATAGCTTTAAGAAAAATTATACAATTAAGAAAAGGAGGGCAAAAAGACATAGTAACCATTTTGATGCAAACTTGTGCAAATTATGGTGTTGCATTGGAGTGTTTATCAGGTGCAAAATGGTGAAATATGGTGGAATGGTTTAGGGCTTCCAAAATTTTGGTGCAGGTACTCAAACCCAATATCATAATTTTCACCATTTTCAAACAAAATTGTTAATATACCTTTTTTCCCTTCTTATCTTAATTGAACAATTTTTTTCTTAAGGGTATTTGTATTTTTTTATATAACAAATTATTATTATTATTATTATTATTATTATTATTATTATTATTATTATTATTATTATTATTACATGCATTTATAATAAATTTTAATCATGTAATAAATAATAATTAAGGAATGAATTAAAATAAAAGTATTCAAGAAGTGTTAAAACGTAACAAACAAGATTATCTAAAATTAAGATGAAAATGACACAACAGCCACATAAATACGTCACTCTAAATTTGTTTAAGGAAAACGATATATAAAACAAGCGAATAATTTAATAATTTGGTAAATCACTTTCGAATCCTCCAATGTAATCAAAATAATTACCAAACAAACCGGATGCACTTTCAGATCCTTTGTCTTGTTGTTTAGCCCTATTTAGCAAAAATCTTGCTTATTTAGTTTAAAAGAACTCAGTAGGTTCGAATATGTTATCGAACTCAAATCTTTTAGTAAAATTTTGTTCTGCTCTAGTTATTTTGTCATTAGCAATTTTCTTTTTTGGATTTCATACATATGTTGTCTATCCTCACTATGTTTTTTTTTTTTTAAATTGAAGAGTTGCCAATTTTCTTCATTAATGGATTCAATTAATTTTGATGTTCTTTGTCATTTTTTCTTTTCAGTTTTGCCCTTTTTTTTTTTAACCTCTTATAGGTCGTTGAGTCAAAGTACCATCAACATTATCTTTATTTATATTGAGAGAAAATGAAGACAGTCTAGGGGATGTTGATTGTGTTAATGTGCGATCTTCCGACGTAGACGAATCTAACTGTGATGATGCAATAACACCGCTTTTCCTAGGTAGATTGTTGTAGCTGTATTCATGTCATCTCCAAATTATTTTTTTATCTTTAAGCATAGGCCAAAGTGATCAAATTTGAACCATTTCTTGTAATTTAGGTCTTGAGATAACAACATTTTGACTCGAAACATCTGTGAAATAATATATGTGTAGTGTTAAGTTTAGTTAAACTTAATATTTGGAAGCAAATATTACGAGTAATACTTACAATATTTTCATTCAAAGCATCACTTGGATTTTGAAGTTCGACTTATCGAATACATCCTTGCATTTTGCTAACTGCAACATTAATAACTTGCATTTTCTTCATTAGGGATCTTCTAGGCCATGTAATAGTAATAAATGAGGAAGTCTATCGTTGCATTCACTCTCCACTCAAGATCAAAATTGGTCCCTTGATTAGTTTATACTTATAATTGGATTTTGAGAGATATCAAGGTAGACTCGACGTAAGTGTACGTCTTTTTCATATGAGCATGAAGAACTTAGTGGAACATAACTCATTGTTGGAGAACTATTGAGAAAGTGAAGTTCAAAATTGGAAGAAATTGAATGTAAGACTTAATGAAGTATAATATGTGATAGGACATGCACGATAAGATTTGTGGGTATAGATTGAACGATTGAGATCTTTAAAAAATACAATCTAGTGGTGGTGATGATTTAGCCCAGATATTCTATCATGAATATTACAAGATAAGATTTGTGGGCATAGATTAAACGGTTGAAATCTTGAAGAAATCCAATATAAAGATGGAGATGGTTTAGTCCATACACCCTATCTTTAATATGGAAGTATAATAATTGTTTGTATAGATTAAACAGTTTAGATCTTGATAAGATTCAATATAACAGTGGAAATGGTTTAGTCTAGATATCATATCTTGAATATGACATGATAAGATTTGTGGATATAGATTGAACGGTTGAGATCTTAACACAATCCAATTTAATAGTAGAGATGGTTCAGCCTAGATATATTGTCTTGAATATGACAAGATAAGATTTGCATGTACATATTGAACGGTTGAGATCTTGATGAAATCCAATCTAATAGTGGAGATGGTTTAGCCTAGATATCCTATCTAATGGTGGACAAGGTAATCATTAACAATAAAATGCAGTATTGAACTATAATATTACTCATTCTTCAAGCATACCGCTGAAAAATGAATTTCAATATGGAAGGTCCCTCTGATGTGTCTTCTTCTGATTTGTCATCATTGTCCGATCGAAAATGATAATGATTACCTTGATGAACAATAAGAAGCAATAACTCACATATGTTCAAACAAGAACCCCATCATTTCTCGGTACACTAATTAGCATATTAACCAATGGGCACATGGAGGCTCCATTCCTGGTCATAGAATATCAATGGATATGGCATACATATTTTGGACTTTCTGGTTCAAACAATGATATCAACATTTTGGAGACATCCCATCTTTTCGTAAACCTAGCTCAAAGCATTGTTCCATCGACTCAACACGTCATTATAGAAAAACAATATAACATATTATTTAGCTGATAGTATATACTTGAAATGGTCTACCGTTGTCCAAGCAATTTATGAGCTACACGATCCCCAAAAAAGATATTTACAATGAAACAAGAAGCATGTAGAAAATATGTTGTCATCCTACAATCGAAGTTCTCAATTGTAAAATGATCGGCACGTTTTGGGGAAACATGTATTACATGATATGATAACGGCATGCATTATTATGTATAACATGATAATCGAGGACAAATGTGCTATTAATGCACCAGTTCGAGATTGGATGGAAGCATCAATCCAAAAACTGAGTTAGTTGAAGACGAAAAATCATCACTTACAAGAAATTCTTGCTCGTCATAAACAAATGAAGGATAAAGAGGCTCACATTGCACTTCAAAATGCATTAGTTGAACATTTTTGGGATGAATATAAAAATTTTGAGCATTAAATTACAACACTAATTCGACTTCATAATATTATGCTATTGGGATTCAAATACATCACTCTTTTTTAATATTATGATTTTTTAATATTTTCTTAGTTGTGGTATTTATATTAATTGTACTATTTTTTAAGATTTATTAATGAATTCAATATTTTCGTTAACTAAATGTAATTATTTATTTAGTAATAAAATAAATAAATAAATTGTTAAGAATTAAAAAAAAAATGAAGTAAATGAAGAAAAATTATTAATTTGGTGCAATTTTTTATTTATTGGATTGAAGATGATTTTCAATTTGATACAATATTGATGCAAAACTTACCTTAAATTTTGGTATTGCATTAGAGATGGTCTAAGCACCTCATGTTCGATAAATAAGTAAAGGATTGTGATTTGCCATTGTAATGCTCGGAAAGCCCTCTTCTGCAAACCAAAAACCACATAATTAACATAAGTATTTACTTATAAGTAAACTTTTACTTAAATGAATCACAATAACTTACTTCATGGGCAGTTGTTGGATCAAAGAAGACATGTCTTATAAAGGGCCATCTGCATTTGCATGCTGATCAGATGAGTTTACTTCTTCAAACAAATCAGATTCTGAATATTCAAAAATACTGCTAGAGGAATATGAAACAGAATCTTGAAATTTTTTTTCACCTTGCCCATTTTCGTTTTCTGGATTGAAAGAAACTCCATTTTTATGACCTTCATCATATATATATTCTTCAAATCTTGGCTCATTCCAATGATCCATCATGCAGTTATATATGCGTACGCTACTTCTGATGATAACTCAAAAAATACATATGCAGATGAGAATTAGAAATTGTTGTGTGAAAAAAATATGGATAAGAAAAGCTGGGGCAAAAGATAAGAGCGAGGACTATAAATAATAAATAAATATGATATTATATGTTTGATTCGATGTTATTAAAATTCCTTTTCTGTTCCCCTTATCTTCATCACATGCATAAAAATAACAAAAAAAGGTGCAAAATATGGGCCTACAAACTCCACGGATCGTGAAGAGAGACTCACAATCAAATTCTTCCGTTTTTCCTGTTTGTCGTTTTTTATATATATTTTTTATTATTTCAATATTATCTATTTAAAGTATAATCAAATTTATTTTTTATTAAAAGTTTGACATGCTCACAAATTTCATATATAAATAGATTATGCTGTGAATATGAGATCTTAATACATGCCTTTTGTGTGATTGTATAATATTGTTGAATAATTTTATTTTATCTCAAAGTTTAAGTTACTACAAAAAGAACACTTGTATTTAGTTAACTTTGTCTTCGAAGTTCAATTAGTTTGAAGTAGTTCCTTAATCTTGACTAATATAATTTTAATATGAACATATTTTAAGTGTTAATTTTACTTGGAAAAAATATTTAAAATTATTGAAACATTTCAGAAACAAAACTAAAAAATAAAATAAAATTATGTCATTTAAAAATAGTAAGGAATTAAGCCCTTATTTAATGGTCTTTGTTTTGAAAAAATGAAGTTTTGAACAGTGATTTCTGGAAAAAGTGAGATTAAAATGTAGAAAAAATTGTATTTGCGTGCAAAATATTTTATTGTATAAATATATAATTAAAAATAAGTATGTAAATTAAAGAGTTGAGAAATAATGATTGTCAAACGGGAACAAAAATTCATTCGAATGTTCTATATATTAATCTACATTGAACCCTTGTTTGAGCCCTGTTTGGTTGGAATAGTGATTTTTCAAAGAATGCGAAGTTCAAGAAGAAGAAAAAGTTTCGATTTATATATATAATTATTTCATGGGGAGAAGGTGGCATTGAAAATAAATTTTGAAAAAATGGAAGCCAAACATGGCTGAATATTGATTTAAAAAGATTGGATTTAAGAATTTTATTTCCATCTAATTACATGAAAGTATTAATTAAACTAAACTTCATACTTTACACGTCAGATATCAATATCGATCAAGTGGACCACCAAAAGTCGGACCGGGTTCAAGCGTCCTTTACCTGACATTGACAATACACAAAGTGATACCGCCACCTCAGCTTTTCAGATAATGCTATCCACCCAATTAATGAATAAGTTATTATAATAATATATAAATTGTAAAGTATTGAATAAGCACATATTTGATACAAATTAAAATTTTTATTCTCATTTTTTTATTCATTTTCAATTACACATTCTTCAATAAAATAATATTTTTCATTATATTAATAACTTTTTCTTCTTTTTTAATCACACATTCTCTATCAATCCACTATTTCAGAATGCATTATTCCAAAATAATGTGGCTCAAAACATACCCTATAATCGAAAAGGAACAGCATACAATAATATCATAATTTTCCTATATACCTGTTTGAGCCCTATTAAAAAGTTAAAAATACATTTTAAAATAGTAGATTGATAAAAACTGTGTGATTAAAAAAATTAAATTTACGTGTAATATTATTACTGAAAGAAAAAAAATGTATTTTAAAAAAAATGAGAATCAAACAAGAACATAATTAGATTTTAATTTTTAAATTATAATTTGGTCTCTTAGTACAAAGTTAAATTGAACTTCTATTTGAACCCCATTTTTGCATAAAATAAATTTTGTAATGATGATTTTTTGGATCATGTACAATTAGAAAAGAAGATAAAAATTTTGAATTTACATGTAAAATTATTTTATTTCGAAAATATGTGATAAAAAATAAGTTCGAAAAAAAAAAATTGAATTTTGAGAGTGAGACTCAAGTAGGGCTTCAACAGCATGCATGATATCCACGATAATGCGCCTATGACTACAACAGAGTGCCAGGCAAACCGAAGCCAACATGTAGCGACAGAGAAGTCTGTTAGTGCAACACACTACACAACAGTCATCAGATTATCCATGTATAACAAGCAAACACACTTCAGATTATCTCACAGGTACAGGCCAAGCGTAAAGTCCCTTTACAATAGACACATAAGATTAAGAGTAAGAAACAAACTTGACTAGAAAGATACACGAATACCAAGCAGTGCCATGAACTGTGATATGAACTCAGGATGACCAGGCCAAGCTGCTCCAGTCACCAAATTTCCATCAGTGAAGCACCGGTCAATTGGTTCAGGTTCTAACCACGTCGCCCCTGACAGAACAACATTGAGTTTCACTGCAGGATATGCAGTACATTTCTTACCCTACAAAGATATTATGATGGAGATATCAGACACATTGAGGTTAATAGCAATTTGGACAATGTAATAGTTGAGAACTGCCCAGATGTATTGACATAGTGAAGAAAGAAAAAATAGCTAGATTCACAGTAACATGCATTACCAATTTTTATAATAATTCATGAGAAATCTAATTGTGAGCGATCTACTTGAAGCATACACGACAAAAAGCCATCATGGAGAAGGAAACAAGAAACATAATAGGAAATGATCTTAGAAATATGATAACTTCGGTAGACAATGTTTCAACAAGCCGTGAAAAAATGTTTTCACATCAACAATGTAAATATCAGATGCCATCTTGAAGCTGTCTCTTAAATACTTATTCATCAACTTCAACTCATTCACATTTTTATTCCAAAGTATATACATGCATCTATTTAGAAATTACGGAGTTAGTTCTTAAACTTGTGGAGTTAGTTCCCATACTTCTCACTCTACATTCAAATGATGCTTGGAGTGTAAGTGCAATTGCAAATCAACTAGGACAACAAATGAAGAAATAAATAATATAAATGAAACGTCAATACTCATTTACCTCATGCTACGGAAAACGATAATGCTTAATGAATGCATCATGAATAAGTGATTTATACCACTGCTCAAAAGCACGTGGATAGATAGGATTGCTCCATGCAATTTGGCGTAATGACTAATGTCTGAAAATTGAGCATTACTTATTTTCTCTAAAAGAAATGACTTATAAGCTAAACTACCGAAATTTATACCAGGATACATATGATAGCATCAATCGTCATACTGTCGAGTTTCTCAAATCATAGATATTCATGCTTCTATTGATAAATAATATTTCGAAGACCTGGTGAGGATAAATAGAGGAAGGTAGCACTCAAAACGTTTACATCTGACCCCAATTCGGGGAATGTTAGCGGTACGTCATTAACTAAAAATACTAGCTCAAAAATATGTCATCTTACCTCTTAGTTTCAATAATAGAAAGTTTAAGAGAACTCTGTACTTCAAATACTAAATTCACTTGTTCCATTCTATATTTTTGGGTCATGGGTAGTGGTAGTAGGATTCTTAGCCCCAACATTTCGGAAGAAACGAAATAATCTATGCTGCTTGATCATTCTAGTTCTAATCACAAGAGATTTTAAAATGGAACTTTTTGATAGAATGCAAATTAGTCGTACAATCATGGATTTATTACAATTTACAAAGAGCACATTCTGAGTGCTTAGCAATACAAATTCTCATTAAGCAAATTGGCAGTGCAAGGAATTTCAACGGTTGACCAAGTCTTAGACCACATAGTTGGATGAGCACTATTAAGAGGTGTGTTTTCAAGAAATAGTACATTTCTAATGTAAATGTTGGTTTGTCAGTAAAAGGGGGAACAAATATTGAAGAGGTACTATGCTTAATGAAGTTTTGGTATATCTTGAGAATTCTAAATATAAATTTAGCCCGTGTTTGACAACCATTAAAACAACTATTTTTTTTTTTCAAATTCATTTTCAACCACATTCTCACAATATTGTTGTCAAACAGGGGCTTAATCAACAATATTGTTCTAAATTCAATGAACATTTTGAAAATACCAAAATAAATGAACACGTACAGCAGTATTTATGTATAATGGGCATCTTTAAATGAAAAGGCTATTAAATACCATGCCCATTCAAGAATAGGAAATTGAGAAATAGAAGATATAAATGATTCATCATGATAGCAAACCTTAGATTACAACTATGTGATCCTAGTAACTACAGAGATAATAAATAAGCTTCAAACATAGACATGTAAATACAAAACTTCTTGTTTGACTTAAAAATATTGTTGGCATGTTTAGCAAGATGAAACGAATAGTACTGGACAGTACTAAAAACCCAAAAACAAAAAGTTAAATTCGTTGTTGGGTTAAGGCTGACTTAACGTGTTTCCCACAGGGGCAGAAACCTTGAACATTAAGGCCGCATTGTATCTTAAAGTTTGCGCGGAAAAATTTAGTCCCATGAAAGGTGGTATCACAAAATGAAATCTTGTCTATTGTATTGTTGAGTCATATCCAAAGACATGCCCTAAAAGTAACAAACAATTCAGTCTGACACATGGATGAGACATGCACAAAACCAAGGATTATAACAGCTAAAAGTGTGCTAATATGACATGTAATGCAAGAAGAATCTACCTTTAAAAGACCAGCAGCAGACAAAATCTGTTGTCCATGGCAGATGGATGCCACTGGTTTCCCAGACTCCATAAATTCCTTCACCAATTGAATAACATTGTCATCCAATGCCAAGTATTCTGGAGCGCGACCCCCAGGGATTACCAGGGCATCGTAGCTTGAAGCATTCAAACCTTCAAAATTAGCTGTTAAAGTAAAATCATGGCCTGGTTTCTCACTATAAGTTTGGTCACCTTCAAAGTCATGGACAGCTGTTGGACATTTATCTCCAGCACTTTTCTCGGGGCAAACAGCATCAACATGACACTCAAGAGCTTGAAGAGACTGGAAGGGAACCATCACCTCATAATCTTCCATGTAATCCTTCACAAGAAGAACAAAAAAATGATTCCTTAAGATATAGAAATCTTCAGAACTAGCATCATATTTTAGCTCAGCAACATCCAAGAAAGGATGATGTGAATGACTTGAGGGTATGCATTCACCTCTCTTCTAGGAGAGTAGGTCCATAAGGCAGAAGGGTATGTATTGGCTTTATAAAAGTGAAAATTTAACAGCTCCAATAGGGGTTGTGTGTAGTTCACCTTTGATTTTGAATTATCAGAACTCTGAATCTGATTTGGCACAGTTCAATATCAGTCTTCCAAAAGTGTATATTCCTTTAACTAGAAAATTTCTTAGTAATCTAAAGAAATAAACCTGAAGTCGTCTCTGTAAATGTTCCACTACACTGGTTTATCAGTGCAATAAGGGTCAAATAAATATCTGAAAAAGTTTATTAACTACGCGAAAATTAACAAGATTATGTGAAACATCATATGGGCCTAAATTTTTGCTTTATATCAAACCGAGTTAATTAAAAAGGCAAATTTTGACTTCCAAAAGCCAAAAAAAGTGGAAATTAGGTTTTCTAGCTCAAAGTCTTACAGCCGTGATAGTTGAAACTTACCCCACATAGAAATAGAATACGTTTTCCAGAACCAGATATATTGGCTCCCAATGCCTTGATGAAAAGCCGGATGTACTCAGGGTGACCATCATATGTGGCTCCACTTATAAGGTTTCCATCCCTGGTGCAAAAGGCCTCAGTCTCTGGTTCTACCCAATGAGCACCAGCAGCAACAAGTACAGGTTTCACTGCATGAAAGGCTGTGCACTTCCGTCCCTTAACTACACCTGCTGCAGCCAAAATCAATTGTCCATGGCAAATGGAGGCAATTGGTTTCTGTGACTTGGAAAATTTCTTAACCAATTCTACAACAGATTCATCCATTGCGAGATATTCTGGAGCACGTCCACCTGGTATGATCAGTCCATCATATTTGGTTGCATCTATTTCATCAAAAGTTGCATTGAGGGCAAAATTATGACCTCGAGACTCAGAATATGTCTGCAGCCATTTTTAGAATGAGAAGAATGGTGCATAAAAACCACAAAAAAAGGCAACTGAAACACTTGATATCTTGTCATTCACACAAACAAAGAGCATGCTTCGAAAAAAGTAACACCAATGTTTTATCCCATACACTTGCAACATTATCCAAAAGCTACTAAGCACCGACATGGACACGTGTCGGATACTCGGGTTGTTCCAAAAAGCGTAAAGCATGGCGAGGCTTCGGCCTATGCCTCAAGCGTATTACTTTAATATTATTTTAAATTTTTAAATCAATCTAAAAATCATTTAATAATTAAAGAAAAAAGCGTTAAAAACCATACAAAAAGCGCGAGGTGGGGCATTTTGTGTGTTGATATCCGATACAGCTACGTCACTCCAGTTGAAATGTTGGTGCAACATAATTCATGAGACCAATGTCACAGATTTGTTTAACAAAAGATTTGAAGAAAAATGTGCAAGATTGAAAATACTGATATCTGACACCTAGACTCCATAATAAGACCTTGATCATCCAATGTTTGATCTTTCCATTACCCATCATCAATTTTCCCAACTATTGGATTTGAACACCCAGTACATATAGTTAGAAAGACAAAAAACACTCCTCGGATTTGCACTTTGAGCGCTGCTCCAAAACATGTTGAATTACAAAGGACAAAAATCCCATTAATGGATGCAATAACAATTTCCACAACATTGACAATATCTATAAAGGAAAGAATAATAATCCCAAATTCTATTGATGTCCTGCTTACAAAAAAGCATGTCAAGAAAGTTCAGTATAATACTGCATGTTGACCAGGAACTCATCCTCTACCCTCTTTCCTGTAATTTTACCTCTTAAATAAAGAGACAGAGTGTACGTGCAAGCTACTACATATGCGGTTGTACATATAAAATCATAAATACAATTTTATATCATGAAAAATCATTCTAATTTATAGTTGACTCTTTGCAAGTCTTACCATTTTCCATATCATATTTACAACCCACCTGCTCCTGCTGTCAAAAAATAGCTCATAGTTTTTTTTTCCTCTAAAATCGCGGGAGCAAATTGAGTCGAAAATTCAAAAGATATCGAATCCAGTACACTTTCCATACCTGATCAAATAAAATATTTTTTTCTTATTACCGGACAAGTTGAGAGAGAGAACTATTTTTCACCACTCAGAATAGTAGGGAAATGGGAAACGTTTTGAATAGAGATCGTAGCATATTAGCATCCAAATTCGCAAGAAAAATTATATACCAAGAATCATACACCAGCAATTTACAATAGGGAAAATTTGTTGCCACCCTGGTGTACAGATGTCTGTGTGGCAGAATTGCAGCAGCTGGATTAAATGTGCAGGATTAAATGTGTTTGTTGGGGGAGATTGTGCGAGATAAGTGTAAATTTACGAAGTGGTAAACGGGGTGTACATATAGCATAACTTTTTACAATACATACACGCATGGAACAATAATATTTTGAACTGAATGCATGGTTAGACCTGGTGACCAGAAGACTGATGAATAGCAGTTCGACAGATGTCACCGGCCTTCTTTCCAGGACAAACAGCGTCAACGGAGACCCCATATGCTAGCAATGCTTGAAATGGAACCATCGCCTGAAAATTAAGAGTAATGTTATTTATCATTGCAACGATAGAACAATGCTGATGTGTCAGCTATTATCCTTTAAATTTCTCTCTCTTGAGACTACTCTCCCCTCTCTCTCTCTCTCTCACTTAAAAATTGAACTGTTCGATCAACATTATTCCACGTGACTGCCACATCATCATCCCTGTTCAATCATCAATGCATTATTCTTAAATTATCTAACTTAAATCAGAAATACGAACTCTTCCTCGATTAATATTATCAATAGAGAAATCGTAGTTAAAGGACAGGAAATTGAAAAGAAAAAAGGTGAAGGAACCTCGTAATCTTCCATGTAATCTCCGCATAGCAGGAGTACCCTTTTCTGGGCTTCCATTTCACCTTCTTACAAATTCTGACGACGTTTGTGTTGTGCGTGGAGGAAATCCTGATTTTTCAGTGAATAACTGAATGGCTCTGAACACCCGAAGTGAAGTCTATCGTTTGTAGTCCAAGAGTCTGGAGACTTCTATTTGCATCACCAACTCTCGACTAGACATAGGGGCTTATGCTTGACAAGGAAAAACCAAAAAGACACGCTGGGCAAATGTGTCTTTTCAACAATATTATGTACAACAATACTTGCTGTACAATCATTAAGGATTTGTAAATTTTACAACATCGCACATTAGTGATCCCACAATCATTAAGGGTTTGTAAATTTTACAACATCTCACATTAGTGTGGGACCACTAATGTGCGAGGTCGTAAAATTTACAACTCCCTAATCATTGTACAAATGGCTTTTTCCTATTACGTATTTATACGGCATGGCCAATTTCTTTGGATGGTCTTACTGTCACATTTTAATTACATGAATTTTTTTTTTAATTTTTATTCATTGTCATATTAATCTTTTAACTCTTATTTATCATATCTTATTTTAACTTTTATTAACTAACAAATCTTATTTTTAATTACAATTTTTGTCCAAAAATACTATTTTATTTGCTTCCAAACAAGAGGCAAATATTTAGCCCCCATTTGGCCCACTTTAATTTTCTCATTCTCATTCTCATTCTTCTACTCATTTTCAACCACACATTATTCAATAAAATAATATTTTCCATCACATCAATACCCTTTCCTTCTTTTTCAACCACACATTCTCCATCAA